>LR737470.1:22048-60768 GCA_902655005.2 Marronus borbonicus | reverse complement strand
TCAGCTTTGGCCACTGCGGCATGAACTGTTATATACATTCTGCAAGCAGTATATAAATCAGGATAGGCTGAAATCAAAGAACTATATTCAATCAACAGTAGATTAACAAACTGTTTCACTTTCTTTTTGAATTTAGATCCCAAAGAACTAAGTGGTAATATTTCTGATCGCAACAAATGTCGTCAGAAAAGGTTGCCACAAATGTTTCAGTTTCTTTTCCTATTTGATCATCGGTGGAAGCCAAAAAGAACTGAGAAAGAAAAGACATGCCCTGCAATCGATTATCAAGCTGTGGGCATATACAGGGTATTCAGTTTGCAGCCCATTTTGAGGGTAACTTTTTTGTTTCTAAAGATACAAGAACAGTTAAATTACAAAACAATTGAATTTTTTAACGTACATTCAGAATCTGCTATCAGAAAATCAATTAATTATGCCATTTCACCAGAAATTACTCCAGATTACTCCAGATTTCAGATCATTCTGTATATGAGTGCATCATTTTAACAACCAAATAGTATCACCTGTTTTTATTATATTAAGAAACATATAACAACACAGCAATAGAAAATACAACGGATTAGTGATAACATTCTAACCTAAAGGTATCCTGCAGGGACCCCGTGTTTATTCAGAGTCGGAGGGGGCCCGTAACTTCGGCAATGCACTAATTACACCAGTCTAGCTATTTTCCTCGTAGACTTTATTTGCATTCTATATAAGTTAGAAATTTTAATAATTAATATTTAATGTAAACACGACATTGGTTTTCCATGTGCCAATCTAAACAATTTACAGAACAAAAGTACATATAAATTGAATCGATTTAAATCGTTCGAGGTGATATTATAGTCCGTTACTATCCTACTTTCCTTTTAACCAAGTATAAAAAGTAATGAAACGTATTTACTATTTTTCACATACCTACATATTACTTATTAATGCTTACACCTACAATTATTACAATTTCTAAATTGGATTTTACAAAAAATTCCTTGTAAATTGGTGCCCACCGTGTTTTCAGTATTGGGACGTCCAGCTTGCAAAAGTCAAGGTTCGTATTTCTCTAAAATACCTATTTCATTGTCATATTGGATTATTTAACCTTCTCACAAGTTTTCACTTAAGAGGATTTTTATTAATCGCATTGAAGTAGGACTTTCTTGTTGGCTCTTACTTACATGTACACTTTCTATTGATTTGTTTTTTCATAATGTCGCGGATCTAGGATCGTTATGTATGGAATATCCAGTGTAACTTTACACTATTGATATTAACTTTCAAGAATAAATTGAATTTTTCATTAAAAATTAGAAGAAATTACTGGTTGTTTAGCTTTTATTTATACAGGGTTAACTATATTAGACTACCCATTTTATCATTCGAATAACATTCTTGTCAAGCTAAAAAAGTTCTTGTTACACTAATGTACAACTAATTCTTTTGGATTCATTACTGACTTAAACATTTATCCAGTTTTTAAAAATCATGTCTTCTAAACGCGCTGCCAAAGCAAGTTTCCAAATCGCAAAATTATACGGCCGTTAAAAAATTCTCGCAGAGTCTTCATGGAGTTTCTGGCTGTATGAGCTGTAGCTCCATCTGGTTGCAATAACAGACCATCACTTAGTAATCTCCATCTAATCAGTTGTGGGATGAGAAACTCAACAAAAAAAAAATAATAATAAGGACCAATGATACCAAACGATCCTGCACCATACCAGACAACGACTTTTGGACTATGGGGATTTTTTGTTCTGCGTATTGACCACACCACCCAAATGAAAATTTGTTTTCGTCGGTGATTAACAAATTAATTTGATTGTTTTCAAGCAGACCTACTCGATCAAAGCATACTGAACTTGATTGATCTGCTAAATAAAAAATAATCATATATTTAAATAGTATTTCAAAATAGGTAGTTTAATATGGAGAATCCTATGCATTGGTTCAATGGGTTCTCTATTTATTGGTATAAACTTTTATCACAAATGAGGTGAGGTGCGCAGATTTTTCCCAACTTCTATCTTCAATAAAGATTTCATGTCGAAGTTTAAGTTTCGCATTTCTTTTCTCAGTATAAATTAAGCTTCAAATGATATTCTATTTTTATTGCAAAATAATAGTAATACAAAGCGCCTCTAAATCAACGTTTTATAAATGTTTATTTAAGGCTTATAATGTTAAGTTTAGATTTTGCAGAATGTCATCCTTTCACAACTTTCACAGTTATTTTTCAATATTTTTCCAGTATTGGACTTTCTTTCAACAATAAATATTCTTCTTCTGCACTTATTTTGTCCGTTTTCATAAGTTAAACATTTCATCAATTATATTAAAGGGTTAAATATGGAATTGTGATCTAAAAGATAACTCCAACAGTAACCTTTCACTAATTCCAAGCAATCTTATAAAACCAAATGATGAACTCTCTCGTTCCCAAGTATAAAAATCTCACTTTTCTTTATTAGTATTGCATACCAGCTGTATAAATTGAATTCTATTAAATCAAATAAAGAATTTAAAGCAACAGTCGGATATAGCGATTAATACACGTATATTTTGACATTGATATATCAATAAATAATTTCTAGCCTATTATTTTTATTACAAAGAACTATTCGACCTCTAAAAAAACTTCTAACGGAATTCGAATTATGTACCGGGGGAGCTTGTGCCGCTTATCAACGGGAGACATTCTGCATACGGCGGAAATATATTTTCTTTCAAAAAAGATCTAATTTTATTCAATTGCGTAATTGTAAAACTTTTCGTATATATTATCAACAGCCGAACGGAAGCACAATCCGACTTCCTGCAAGACGTGGTATGAATACAAAGTGCAAATACATACAAAGCGCAAAATAAATTGAAAACTTGTTTTTACTTTATGGTTTTGTTATGTAAACATTACTACCGCTTTTCTGAATCCGTGGCCGAGAAAAGAGAATTCCAAGAAGATTATGTTTATTTATCAGTAACAATTCAGTCGTTTCTTTCCGAAAAGGCAAAATTCACTTTCTATGATTGCAAGATAATTAGAAAAAAAATATATTTCTTCGTTTTACCGTTTTTATTTTCTCGCGAAGTTAGTAATGTACCGAAGTTTTTCCCCCGGGCGAAAAATGATAAAGTGTGAAACACATTCAATTGGGTAATCAATCGAATTTTTGTAAACAAAATAATCAGCCTAAATTAAGCTATTTGGAAGTTCTACCATATCCTTTTTGGATAAAGTTTAAAATATGTAACAGCTAATTAAACTAAATGTTAAAAATGAAAAGACATTTTTATCTGTCCTTCCATTTTGGTTTTCAACGGATAAATAGATGTTTTATATGATTCTTAAGGCCACTATTTAAAATTGAAATTTTTCGCTTCGATTTCTTTCATCAAGCAAACATTTTGATGTGCTTTGTACCTTGAAAATTAATGTATCTTTTTAAGGCTCTTTTTGCAAGGTGTAACAACTGTTTGTTGGAACACAATGTAATAATTCTATATTGGTTTATTAATGTTCTTAACACATAATTATTTGAAAGAGAATCTACTCATATTTAGTAAATTCTTACATGTAATTAAACTAAGAAAACAAAAACAATTTTAACGGCTACACAAAACCAAATTAATATAACTAATAACTGCTTGAATACCAGTTGGCATACTTTTTACAAGTTTTGTCGCAAAATTCAGGAGTTATAGTATTCCAAATTTGTCTTAATTTAACTTTGAATATTTTTATATTTCGTACCATACACTTTCGATGACATTTAATTCCGGGTCACTTAAGAAGCCCAAGACAAAACTTTTCTAATGGGGACACGAACTGATTAGTGAAGCCGCGATACTACACGAGGTACATGTTGGAAAATAAAATCGACATCTCCTCCGTACAATTTTTCAATAATGAGCAACAAATCATCCTGCAAAATTTCTTAACCCTTTGCAGTATTCACCTTACCCTCGATCCATTCCAATTAGTGTAAACCATTGGTAGACACGCACCCCCGTATCAGTTGCCCTTTTGGAAATTTTACATTAAAAGCTTCTCTTTTTTTCTAATCGCACGTTTTCAATTGTCGTCTACACAAACATCAAACTTAGATTCGTCACTGAAAATAACTTCAATTCCAATCGTCACAAGTTCAATTTGCTTTTGATTTTGCCCAAATCAACCGGTTTCGTTTCTGAATAGCATTTAATAAAGGTTTTCCTCTAACATAAATAGGTTATTTATGTAATACATGATACGTACGTATTGCATATTTATTTATTTATTAAGTACTTTGTAAAACCCGAATTCGGTGCTATGTATATATTTTCGGCAACACTGTCGGGACATATTAAAAGTATTGTGCTGCTTCCAAATTAATTTGGAATTTTAAGCGATAATTTCGCTTATAGTATTTCAGCAATTTCCTTCGTACATATTAACTAAGTTTCTTAGACTTTGCCTGGTTATAATCCTAAGTCTAATAATACTTTCTTCCTTAAATTTCGATAGTTCCAGTTAGTCCGCAATGTTTAACAATATTTCCAAGTGAAGATTTTGCCATTCCGTAATTCGGTGGCGATTACAGTAATGTTTTCCATCGACAATAATTTTAGGCAATTTTGTGAAATATGAGCACCTCCCGCCATCAATGTGGTTATTCACGTCGAAAATAACAATATGTTACCAACAAACATGACAGGTATACAATTTCGTTTTCCATGACCTAATAAAATTTAATTTAATTATATTTTCAATTGAAAATATAATTAAAGATTAAAGTGTTCACAACTGCCAAAACGTGGATAGAAATACGCCGAATTTTTTAAAAAATCATTAACCGTTCCAACATATAGTTTTTAAGACGCAAAATCCCAAACACTTTATCACGAGGCAAAAATGAACGGTGAAAAAGACATTGAATTTTCATCGAATCCTCCTCTTAAAGGTACTTAAGAGTTAGTAGGAATTGTGTATCTGAAGGATGTTTGTTTTGCACAAGATATATAATACCATAGAAGCACGTCTGTTAAGGCTTAAGGCTGTGTGATTCTCTACCATTCCTTTATGTCTTTTGCTGTGTCTCTCCAGTTACTGATCTTCCTTTCTTTCGAATCTTTTTTTATTGCCTCACTTCACATTTTCCGCAGTCTACCCCAGTTACTCTTTCCTTCCAGTTTCTTCCAACTTACATCTTTTATTTTTATCTGTTTCCATTCTTGTAAGGTGTCTCAACCATTGTACTTCTTACTTTCACAAATCACCCAGTTGAGCTCATATTCTCAATAAAGCTCCCTCCAAAATCCTCAATAGAATTTTCTTAATTTCTATTGATTCTTATGGTTAAGGATCCGTGTTTCACATCCAAAAGTCAGAGTTAGTTGTATCTCTGTTTTATGTATTCTTATTTGTGTTTCCCTTGATACTTCTTTCGATTTAAGGATTTGTGGAGCTCTCAAGCTCAAGGTAACTGTCACAAAACATCTTAAGTTTCTTAATACAAGAACTCACGTATGTGTTAAAGAAATCGAAAACAATGAGCAAATTTCGTTTGGTCCTTTACTGACTTGACCGCCATGGTAAATAGAAAAATATGGCCTACGGTGACAGGCACCGGTATCGAAATTGAATCAACTAACTTCACCCCCTTCCACACTAAACTGGAATTTTATGCTTTTCGATACAGAATGAGTATTCGCATTTAGGTCCTTTCTGCGCTAAAGCTTTTAACATTGTAATTTATAATATGACATTTTCAAAAATAAACAATTCATTGGAATGGAGGTTTAATAATGTTTTCTTTCTATACACGTGGCATCTAATTACAATGACAACGTCGGATGCGTGACTTAATTTCCTCATCTACATCGACCAATAACATCTATTGTAGGCCGTTAATGGAATAATTCTAAAGTTCGTCGAGTAGACTTATCCTTCTGGCGAATTCACGAAGTTCACTCGGCCAGGAAAGCCCTACTAAGCAGAGAAGATTTAATTCTGCAGATGGCAAGACAATCACAAAATATATGCTCAACTGTTTCCTCCTCTTCCAAGCACTTGACGATAATGCTCTTGAGGGAGGTCCTCTCTTTGTATGTATTCTCTTAATCCGGCATGGGCGGTAAGAATTGTGATTAGAGTCATAACGGATTTTTTGGCAAGTTTTATAAGCTTCCTGGTTCCATTTCGGATAAACAACATAAATTTTTTCGCATGACATAAACTAGTGGAGTTACCTCAGGTTCAAAGAACTTCTTATCCCGCTCAGAGGTTAACATAAATGCATTACCATAAAAGATATCCCAACTAACGGTTGCAGATCGCGGGGAGTGTGTTCAGTTTCCGTTTTGTCACCAGATGTATCTAATCCAAAATTACCAAAACAGCTAACAAACAAACATTATTTTTGAATTCGTTTTCGAAAGTTTAAAAAGCAACGAGAAAATGAGGAAATTAGTTCCCTTAATCTCGGAAACAAAATGAACAATTAATTGGGAATTTATGAGGAATAAAATTGTACTTTTTGAAGATAAAGCTAGAACATAAAATTTATGCCATGACCAACATAGTAATAAGTCGAGCAGTTAAACACTTAAACATCCTTTTCTAAACAAATACATTCGCATAAATTCAATTCACAACCAGAGCACCGTTGGAAATGAGAAAACACTGAAATTATATTGCCACAACTCCTAAGTCCGATGTGATATTGCAATAAAATATTTTCGTCGGGTCCCAATTGTCATTTCTTTCAGAGAAGCAACATTTGATATAGTATGATACTTTATTTTAGTATGATAATTTATAAACAGTCAAAATAAAGAAATATGTTATCTGCTTTTTGAATGCAGGTAACAAGCAGCCACACAATTTATTGGGAAAAGAATATCACTAAAGCTAGTTACTGATGTAGCGAAACTAGACGCGACAGAAAGACTTGAGCATTTTAAAGGTGACTTCAAATTTCTCTATTTGCAGTTATCACCTTCTTGGAACCGATTAACGGATTGCAGAGCGTTAGAAGAAATGATGATAATCCACGCCTTTCTGAAAATAGCGTTGAGCTGTACGTTGCCTATGATCTATTACCATAGGCAATAGAATAGGTTCCCAAACCATAACACCTACGACCCAGTGTACAATACTGCACAAAATACGGTCAATAGCATGGGAGTCATAATAAATATTGTTAAAATTAAATTATTTATGGGGAATTTCTTATATAATATATTGTAATACGCCTCCTCCTACAAAAAAAATGGTCCACTGACAAAGACGTCTTACAATTTATTTTAATAATTTCATTACGATAGTTATGACTGTAACTGGTTCGCTGATTATTTTTATGGTTCGTATCATGATATATGTATATTGTATCACACAAGTTATTTCGGAAAAGAAAAATATTTGAAAAAGTAATCAAATCCTAGCACACATTTAAAAAACTAATAAATGTATTATTCCGTTCTTTGCAGGCATATGGCAATTAATTTTTTAAAAGAAAGCCAAAATAGAATTTCAACCAACGTAACCTCATTATGTCTTAGCAACCCTACGATTCAAGACGATAATATGCAAATAGGTGCAAGTTATGCGCGGATGTGACGGCTATGTCACGTCTTTTTCAAAAGCGCACGCGACACGAACATACTTTCATTAGTTGTTTGGTATGAATTTCGCGTTGGGACAATGTTCAACATTTAGATCGTTTACGGAACGTGTATTAAATATCAGTGAGCAAACATAAAATGCTTATCGTACATAGGTAGAGAGCCCGTATACTATAAAGAAAAAGCAAATAACGCGGAGGAGACCAACGGACAACACACGGTACTTTATTTGAATAACGTCTACATGTTATATGACGACCATTGATGTCATATTCCGGTGTAACCATCGTACTGAATTGTGAATCATTTACGAAAGACTGAATGAAATGGTGATCGTATTAGGAAGATAAAAACTTATATATAGATATTTATCAGCAGGACGCCCACATTTTCCAGATATTGTCGATTTTGAACAGGATTTATATGATTCATTAGTGGGCGAAAACCAGTTTCATATACTCTTTACATATGTTATGACAATTAATATAACGATCTTTAAATTACTTGAAAAGGAACTATCTATATATAGTAAATAATCACATTTTTCACTATTATCACTATTAACAGAGAAGATTTGCGAATTTGCTTATAGGTGCTATAATAAGTCAGTTTTTAGTATACTAGCGGTCAAAATGTAATCTTCAAAAATTAAATATTAACAACATTGTTTTGTGTCATAAATTAAAACCTACTGATTTGTTGGATTGTTCGTTACAAAAGCTACTCCATACAGTCGAACTTCATAAGTCGAGGAAATCTTTGTAGCAATAGCATTTCGATATAAGCGGTCGATTAGAAATTGTTTCCATATTTCGAATTTGCAGTTCTCCTTAAATGGAAATAATTGTACACATTTCCCGAGTAAACAACTTCCGTAAGATTGGAATTTACTCAAACTAATACGCTTGCGCAAACAGTCGCTGCGATGCGTTTTGCTTCTAACGCAAGCATAAACTAGTGTCGCAAATTAATTGGACTAGGATTGACGTCAAAATGCGCCCAAAACGTGTGCTAAAGTCTCTGCCGTTAACGAAAAAATTTTAAACCAAAGAAATTGAAACCGGGGCTAAGAAAAGATGTAAGCCGCTGTGTGGCTTAAGCACTCCCTGCATCAACGTTGTCGACAATTTTATAAAATAAATCGTCCAGACGTAATGTTGTCGAGAATATTGGTGGCGGCAAGGGCGAAAGAGATAAGCGAGTTAAATAAACGTAGATACTTCCGTTTTGGAATGGTTCAAAGACGTAAGAATTAACAATCTACTGCTATATACAATAATTAAACAACAAGTTTTAGAACTAGTAGTATTGGCCTTGGTAGCAAAAATTTTAAAGCTAGTATCGGATAGCTTGATAATTGGAAACGACGGTATTTGTGACGTTTTTCTTGATAATATATACAACAACGAAGTTCTTAAAATTCCAAATACATTGTTGGCCAAAAAGAAGTGGGGAAAGCGCTGATGTGAATGACGAAGAATGCGAAAGCTGGAATGCGTTACCGGAATTATTGGAAAACAATAAGCAGCGAAATGTGCGCTTTTTTTCAGATGTCTTCTGGACAAAACGGTTACTTTCAAAAAAGAAAAATGTCATGGCATTTACAATCAATATGGAAGAATCAGAAAGATCATGTTAATTGGAAAAAGCCAGAAACCACGTTGTTTCCGCGGAATAAAACGGTTGCCTCTTGTCTACGAGGCGAATAAAAAGGCCTGGATGTCGGGTGAAATTTTCGAAATGTGGATGATCAAGTTAGATCGAAAGCTCTACTCAGGAAACGGGAAAATTTTTATGATTATAAAATCGAATAAACACAATTTCTTTCCTCCCAACACCACTTTAGAATTACAGCTACTTAACCAGGGAACTATAGAAACTTTAATGTCATTATAGACGAGAATTTTATCAAAAGCTATCAAGGAACTAGAAGAGAGCGGAAGCATTTAAAAGTGATTCATTCATTCGTTCATTCAGGAAGTCTCGAAAGCATGGCAGAAAGATGTGACACAACCATTTCTAATTGTCTCAAACGCTATACTATGTCTCAAAACAGGAGGAGTAGCAGAAGCAGAACGGCACACACGCATACAATATAATGAAATACGACCATAATACGACTATTCCGAACAAAACGGATAGAAGATGGCGGCTACGTTAAATCTATAACGCGTTTACCTCCTATAACCTCAATATGAATTTGTTGACGTTTTACGTGTTGCTTTACTTTTGCAAATAAGAAAAGAAATTAAATATTGTGTGCGTAAAGTACATACTATATTAATAAGCGAATAGATAGAAATTATTTCAACACTTCATGCAATGATTGAAAATTATTTTTACTAAAATGATTGATTTTTAATTTTTTCATTTGTTACTATAAATCAACTGAGAATATTTTACAAGTATTAAGACAAGCAATAATTAAGACACTATTGCGAAAATCTTGAAATCTTGTGATCGTAATATTAATAGTACATTATATATAACAACAAAAGTGGAAAATGTATAATTATATTTCCTATTCACTCTCTACTACACTCACTATTCAGTCACTTTCACTGTCGTTGTCTGTGTCCGTGACATTAATTATAAATGGTTGCCATCAATCCATCCAACTTCCACATTTCGGCCTCTTTTACTATTGTATGCCGTATGCAGTTTTGCCATTTTGCTGCACAGACATTATTAACAGCTTCTAAAAGAAGTTTACGAACACTAGCTAATTTAAAATATGTATTTCTGGAAGCTACTTCCCCTTTCATTTGTGCCCACACTAATTCGATGGGGTTCCCAATGGCACGGTGACGATTTTTTCTGCCTTTGTTGCCATTTCATCAACGACGTAACTATTAAATCTATTTTGAGAACGAATCATATCCACACTGAAAGAAATATTTTTTGATCGTAGCCATTCCTGAATGTCAAACTTCCAATTAGAGGTTGGAATCTTCTCACCTTTTCGTGAATGGTATGACGCATTGTCCATCACAATTACAGAGTTATGAGGTAACATAGCTAATATCTTCTCAAACCATTCTCCAAAGACGGCAGTATTCATCTGTTCATGATAGTCTGTGGCTTTTTTACCCCTTCGAACAGCAACAATCCGCCTTCGAGGAAACCTGTATCGGAACCGATATGGAGTACGATAAGCTTTCTTTGTTTGCCCGTTGGATTTTTGAGGCCGGTTGACAAACTTTCAATAAAGGCTTGTCGAGAAGTGGTGACACTTGTATCGGTCCATACTTTGTCTTTTGTGTGTCTTTCGTTGGCCCATGTCTCGTCTAAATAAAATATTAGTCTGCCTTCCGTTCTGTATTGCTTTATCGCCTTCTTGGCTTGCTTCTTGCTCTTCTCCATCTTGTAATCTCACCTCTTTCTATTAATAAGGAATTTTTTGTGCGTTTACAATATCTGAAATTAATGCGAAGCTGGTAATACATTCAAGCAAGAAATTTTATTTTATTATAGCATACTTAAAGTTGATGGTTTTTAAAAATCTGTGTAAGGTTGCACGAGTCATTTCTGGTATATCATCTCGTCTATTTATTTCTACCATGAGTTTGTTGAGCGTAGGCAATTCATTCTTGAGAAAGAAGCTATGCACTATTCGACGGACAGAATTTTTCACATTTTCATTAAATGTTTTCAATTTGGAATGACGTCCGGGAATATTTTTCGGTGCAATAAGTTGGCCTTCTTTATATTGTTTGATGACTCCATTTGATGTACACCGTTGACTTTGCTACGCCTACAATAATATTACCATAAATGCACAAATAACGGGAAATATACACTTATATAGCTTACGCAAAGTATTCGAAACATCAGACACAATTGTGATAGTGCTCTTATCACCACCTTTCAATAAAAACATCTTGTATGTGTTCAAAATGTCGTTTTTCTCGTCCAGCGATAAATGTCCGACACGAGAACGTTTTCTCGGCGGAGAAAGTGAAAGTAGGGGGACCTGCTCCTTTACTCATTATTCGACGACTTAGTTCTTAAAAGAACTCGTTTTTTAACTAATAAGCTACCAAATAACCGAAAAGTATTGTAGAAGATTCAACTCTAAACATTGTTAGCGATACGTTGACAGGTTATAGTAAACACTAAACATGGCCGACGACGACTTCCGTTATAATATTGTTTGTATGTAAGTCGTGTTTGATCAGAGCCAATGGAAGCGCTTAATTTTTGCGCGAAAAAATTAAATCACTCTTCCTGTTATTGAGACAAGGTATAGTTTTGGAGAACATTTAGTGTAGCAAGATGATTAGACAGCAATATGAAGCGTGGATACGTCTCAACAATAAGGAATTCAAAGAATCATATTTTTATAACCACACATGACCGGTAATTAAATATGTACTTCACAAGTAACACGTCTGTTATTAGAATCAAAACAGTTAATAATATAAACATTTTGTGGTTATCCTATTGTTAAAATCCACCCTCCTTATCCTAAGAACAGGTAAAATTTCAATTATTAATAGGTAGTTTTAGTCACAGGCTGCCCCAATTTTGGTCAGCACATTAGCTAAAAAAATACATTTTAAACTAAAATAATAAACATCAACAAGTTATCAGCTTGATAAGATAACAAACATAGGTTTTCTTGTATCCGCTGAAAAGTATAAATACTTAAAATTAAGCCTAAAACCATTTACCTAACAAGCTGGAATCCACAAATTCCGAAATATTTTTGAAAATATAAAAATTCTACCAAATGTTCTTAACGTTTCTGATGGAAATCTAAAATATAGGTTTGAACCATATGTTTATTACTTCTGGCTACGCAAATATTTTGTAGTATAGTACGAGATGGTACCCAAAAGTTTCCCAAAATCACGCGCATGATTAACATGACACTGATACAATCGAACTGTATGCCAACTGGCATCATTGTAAGGGGAACAATTTATTGTTATGGTATCTATTTGTATTTGTATTCTTTCAATGAACTCAGATATCAGATGGAAAAATCCAGAGAAATGGCGTGGAATGATTAGTTTCTACACCAGAATAGCGGCAGGCCACATACCGCTTTCATCGTGCAGCAGCTTTCGGCGAAAACAACATAGATATTGTATCGCATCCAACGTATTCGTCTGGCTTGGTCCCCGGCGGCTTTTTCTTCTTTTCATCGATGAAAATCAGGTTGAAGACGGGAAGATTTGACACCATAGAGATTTAAGCCCCACCGCGGACGGTGCATCCCTTTTGTGGTACACGCGCTGGAGTCAGTGTTTGCATTTCCAAGAGAACTACTTTGAAGGTGCGCAAACGGAATTCAAATTAAAAGTATGCAGCCTGGAAGATGTGGAAAATGCTCAACCTTGAAATCGTAAATGCCAAAAGTTTGGTATGTTATGATACGCGAATATTGCTTTTAAATTAATTAATATTTGGCCAATTTTATCGATTGCCCGCTCTTCTTTTGCAACCGTACACGCACCTGAAATGTTGTGTGATAACGTAAAACTGGAAATAATTTATGCAAATTTGATATTAACGTCACTATAATGTAAATATACTCGTAGCGTTACGTAATGGAAAAAACGATTGTTGGAATACCTACAATACATCGTCTTCCAACAAGTTAAACAAATGGGAGTGCCAATAATTTATCATCAATCGAGAAGCTTCAATATTTATCGACGTTACGATACAATGGAGATAATGCGTATCAGCTGGTCGTCACCTATATCTGGATTCGGTTTCTTTGCCCTTGACTATTTAGTATTTATAGAAAAGATCGTGAAGTATGTTTATTTGTTCATGATCCGGTAGAGAAATAAACACATACACTTGATAATAATTCCCGACCGACATTGAAATCTAGACGTACACAAATAAAGATTAGATTTCATAAGGTGGCGATTTAAATGCGAAAATGGTTTAGTCTGCCGTTTTATCTTGCACCTACGAATGTCGCTACCCATTAAAATTAATATAGTTAAATCCCATTAACTCGAATATAATGCAAATTATTTCATAGCATTCTTGATTGACAATTGTATTTTTCATTGAATTAGCTAGCTGTCTTCATGAATATTGGAAAGTGTTAGAGTAAAACATGCTGAAAACAACTAGTGATTAAGCTGAACCAGGAATAGTGTTAGATAAAGACATGAGGGCGTATGTATACGGCGTTTTTAAATTGTATGGAATAATGGTTGAACCGCCGACATATAAAAGTTGTTTGGCGAGATTTTAGAATTACACAATAAAAAAAATTTCTTACTACCGGCCACCTAATACTGGTTATTTACCTCTTTGCTATTGCTGCACTTATGTCCCTTGTGACATAATATATAACCTTTTCGTTTTTAGTTTTTTAAGTTTTCGTCATTAGTTCATTTCTTTAAATAGAATATGAAGCATAATAAGTATAATTATAAATAATTGGTTTATCAAAAGCTTATTTTTTCTAATTATACTATTAAAATAATGTTTATTAAAAGTGTTACAAAAGAAAAGACAAAAACAATTTTAATCCGTATTTTTCTATTTCTTACGTATTAGTTGCATTTTTCCTTTTTCTTCGTACTTCTATTCAGGTTATGCATTTTCAGTGTGTCTGTCTACTCGTTTCGTCTGTTGTACACGTTTCATGTTTAAGCTCGTAAAAATGTTAAAAATAAATGTAGTAAAACGAAAAGATTTGTTTTTCTTTTTCACAAATTTAAAGTGTTCAAAGTGCCCACAATTAACAGGAACACAGTGAATCATCCTGTTATTGAATTCATGAATGGAATTTCTGAATGCATTTCGAGGTAACAATGCGATTTCTCTCTATTCTGTAGTTCCACTTTCGTGATGGTTGCGGTAAACTAATTTTTAAACACACACAAGAAAAAAATACATGGAGCAGTCTTGTGAACGTAGCGATCATTCTACAACACCCCTTCTTCCTTCCAACACTAGAAAATTTCATTAAAATAATTTCTAACGTTTAGTTGATAATACGAGGAGAACCCTAAAAATTTCCGGAAAAAGAACAAATTTGCCTTTAAGTTTTAAGCACTTTTACATTCGAAGAAACCAGTTGGCCAAACATCTATTCCAATCTGAAGTAGGTATGACTTTTAAATGTTTCAACGGCCTCTTCCAGTGTCGAAAACCGCTCACCACGCAATTTGTTTTTGACAGATAAGAACAGGAAGAAGTCATTAGTTCAATGTTATCCTCCTTTAGATAATGGACTGTTCGATGTCCTAGGTGAGAGATGACGTTGTCGTGGTGAAGAATGATGCGCCGATGTGTGCTGTTTCGTCACTTGTTACGATATTGTGAACACGATTGAATTTTTGAAGCATCTTTTTGCATCACACAAGCCGTTTTTTGAGCTTTGATTAACTTGAATTTAAGTACTGCAAAGTTTCTTCACTACTAAATGCTCATTTAAAATCGTTTGTATTTGACTTTTATCAATGCCCAAGGGTGCCACTATCTCTAGATATGTCTGATGTCGATCCGCTTCAATCATTTCTCGCACAGCATTGATGTTTGCCGGAACAACAGTAATTGATGAACGACCTTCACCAAATTCGTCACTGACACTTAAATTCCACGCTTCCATACTTAAATTCCACAAACTAAACTTCCATAAACTGTGGGTTAGGATGGTGCTTCAACACCAATGGCGGAATGAAGTCTATCTATGCATTGTTGTTGAGACACTTCGCACGGAAATATTTACGAGAAATGTGAATTTTTTTACTAAATTGATTTCTTTGAAAGTTTATTTTCATAATTTGCTCTGTACTGTCGATTTCCAGCTTACATCCAAGAGAACATGTAGTCAGTTTGTGTGAGAAAAATAATATTTGCCAGTTGTCTTCTCTTTTAACAACTAATACTTCATGGTGTGCGTATCAGAGTATACTCTATATTCTCTTCCTTGATCGACGTTTTTTTATTATATTATCCATGATTTAATTAAATTTAATACTAAGAGGCAGTCTTTGCCCGTATTATCTCAGTCAATCTGTGCTAACCTCATTGCTTCTATATTTTCTCAAAGCAAAGTCATGAAAACGAACTGAGAAGGAATGGATGAATGTTTTGCCAATTTTTTGAATGTACCGTCTGCACATGATTGTCCACTGAAAATACCCTATTATTTGTTTCACAAAGTTATTTGGTGATATATAATATATAATAATTTATAATTTTTATAATACTCAACAGGTCGATCCGTCTGAAATTTTCCAGTTCTTCGTGTCACCTTTCTTGTAAAACAAAATTATAGACTTGTCTTCCATTCCTAGGTAACTTTATTATTTAGTTCTAAATATTTTGTTTTGAAAATGAATGTACACTGAAAATAATACAAATTTTGCGTGATCGTTGATTTTGTATTATATGATTAGATATAATATTCAACCAAGTAATTGAATGTTACTGCTATGGTCCATATCATAATTAGCTCAGTGTGTCATTTAACTGATAAAAAGCTTTAGTTGAAGTACAGTATTTACACGAAATTACTAGTTTTTCTTAATTTAGTTTAACACCTATAAATTGCCCTAATTATTATACAGATTGAGTCAATATTCACTCCCAAGCCCTCGAATATGTGTTCTACTATCAAAAATCAAACAAAAATTAAGCATACTAAAACCCCGAAAGTGTAGCCATTTTCAGGAAAAATTAAATTAACTAAAGATTCGATTGCCGCGGTATAACAAACCCACTCACAACCGGAATTCGTGAAGATTTTTTAAATTGAAAATGGAAGGGTGTACTAACAGAATACGTCGATATGATAAAAGTTTTAAGCACTTGCAATGGTAGCATCCGCCTAGTTTCCGAACCGCCGTCATCCAGATCACAAAATAATCCTAAGTGTAGAAATGCGTGAGGTGGAGGCAGGATGTATCGTTCCAAAACGTTATTTGCCCGCCGACCTCGAAAACTTGGCAACATAAGGAACGGTTATTACAAGGTGTTGAGAATAATCCTACCAGCAGCACACGTTTGTCATCAATGAATAGGCGTTATACCCAATTTTCTGTTCATAGATGTCTTCGAAGACATAACTTGTACCCATACTACCTGTTAAATGCTGCATCTCACAAGTGACTTATTGAACGAAAAATTTTTGCACACCAAATTCAGAACAATCCTGACTTTTCCATAATGTGTTGTTTACGATGAAGTTCGTTTCAACCAACAAGAAGTTTTCAATCACCACAACCTTCAATACTGGCACTATGATATATAATATTTCACGTTGGTAGAATCAGCAAAGTCGTTGATCTGTGAATGTTTGGATATGTATTTTAAGAAAAAGAATCATCATTTTATTGCGCCTGCAGGAATGAATGACGTTATTGCTCGGCTTCACAAAGGAATAGCAGAAATAAATGAGGATAATTTGTTGCCAGGAACTTCAGCCATACACATCCCGTATGTATCGTAGAAGGTTTGAAAACAAATTATGGGCTATACCTATGTATATCAAACTCAATTCGATTACTCCTATCAAAAAATTTTCTCCATATTCAACTGTCTGTGACTCGGCAAATGGTAGAAAGCGTAAAACCCTAGACAGCACCGTATCAAAATCGTTCAGAATAAACTTATTTGAAAAAGTTCGCTAACAATACCGATATTAAACAAATTTAAGAACCACTTCCCAAAAATATATGTTTCCAAAAACGTCACTTAAAGAAACAAAATAATTCCAAAGAATAATTTATTTTTAAAATACTAATTGTTAGTTTAACATTGACACCGGAGTACATATTATTGTGTAAACTTACTGATAAACAATCTTCTATTACCAAGATCATTACTTTATCTAACCATTTCCGGCACGTATTAATATTAAACATAAATTTCATCGAAGAGTTTGAAATTTTCGGTGGTACTTTATTTAGCATTCTGTGCTGCGTATAATTAATTTAGTTAATTACCACGCGCCATTAAACCGGCTCTAAAAGAAATAAGTACCACACGTAATGAAGTTGATTTTCTATTATTTCGAAATGGACGATAGAATTTGAGAAAACTGAAAAAGAAACCATCCCTGCGGCATATTTTGAATGTTTAGAGTTGAACCAATTGCATGACTTAAAAATATATTTTTCGCCGATGAACAGCTGAGTATTTTTCTGTTAGTACGCTTATTTTGCTTCGTTTATCCTAAAATTACCCAAATAGCTGTAAAAATATACTGCAGTTCCGTCCCCCGCCTAGTTATTTTTAACTTTATAGTTTACTATAATATTAAAAAAATAATAAACACGAATCTGGTATTTTGGACGGGCAATGATTTACAATACTAGTAACGAACAAACAAACGTCGTATTCACCGGAATTAGCAACTATATTATGCAGATATGTGCGTATAATCTGATGGTCCGCTAAAAATACCCATCACTTATAGCCTAATCGTCGCTTTAGAATACTTTCTTTCTGTGGATCTGCTGAAATTGCGGCCGTTACCGCTGAAAAGTAAACAGACGCAAAGTGAATTCATAAAGAATCGAGAACGTATTTACTACATGTTTGTTTGTTTCATTATTTCAACGGCTAACAGGAAAATTAATGAAGAACCTAAGAAAAAAAGGAAGCTTTCATGTTTAGCACCTCGACGGAAAGTACATAAAATAAAATTACGAGAAGATTGACAAAATTTATTGCATAATAAATACTTTCTTCAATATAGACGTATATTTTTTGTATTATTAAATAATTGTTAAATACATTACTTTCCACATACCACAACATAATAATTATTCTGACTCGTAAATTGTTTCTTTAACGTTTAAAGAATGAGTAAAAAAAACTGCACCCATTTTATTTTACAAACCTACAAGAACCACCATTAAAATTATTATTAAAGATCATCAACTAAACGTGTTCCGGGTTCGGACCGTGTCATGTTGTTTTTTGTTAAACGAAAACTCGACGTTTCGCCCACAATTATATGGGGCTTCTTCATGAGGGTGGTAGGCAACAGTTCGCACGGTAACTCAACGTGTAAACCACGCCACAGGCGAAACTAACTGAGCAGGAAGCAGTTGATCGCGGTAGCTCACCATGGGAACCATGCCAGAGGCGAAAATTAACTGCCAAAAAAAAAAACGACTGGACACGGTCCGAACCCGGAACACGTTTAGTTTTAACTGACTCTGGCCGTGGGAGCCTGTGTTTTTATATCATTAGCTTCCTAAAGTTATAAATGTAAAGAAACTAAAGTAATAGAAGCAATTATTTGCATTGACGAATGACTCATATAAAACCAAAATATTTACATCAAACTACCCCAGAGTGGGAGTAAAACATGATTGAACAATATTGTCCATTCTAATCGTAACTGGTCGTAATCGTAATTACAATCTGTGCCTGTGCCCGGCATTTCCTATTTATATTTCATATCGTATCGTGCATTATTACATCTCAAGTCTTATCCGAGCTGTGAAAATGTCACAATTCATTCGAAATTGCAAATCAGAAAACGTTATGTAAAACAACGACTTCCACCTTTGCGTTTTCGAAGTGTACGCCTATATTACAGCATGTGCTTACAATGATTCATACGCGATAGTAGCCTAGATCATCCGAACTTATAAGTTATATTTCGGAATACTACTTTTCGCACTTGTGTGATAACACTTTTGGGTACTTTGGGTGAGAATGTTATTTATGGTATACGTAGGATGGATTTCCTACATTCGCGGGTGATATACATATAATTTGTTTCATGTTTTAGCAACAGTTCACTTTAATGCTGCCTTTTATTCGAAAACGCGCAGTGCTGACAGGATAGATATTAAGTGAAAACATTTTTACAAAACTCTTCTTTTGGGTAGAAAGTACTTATTAGACAAGATTTTTGCAAGATGAATGACACCGTACGACAACCTTCAAATTTTGTAGGCTTGATATACGGACAGTGCGGCTTCTACGTACGCTTGCACAAATATTATTCTTAATGCGTACACCATTCCGAAATTCTCTTCGTTAGTGAAGTTATTTGTTTTTGCTAGTTCAGAGCATTATCGAGTTGGAGTTCTAAAAATCCCACATGATCAGCATGTTTTTTTAATTGTTGATCATAATTTAGATTTAGACGTAACACTGTCGTGAAGCAAATTAGATTGTATATGTTTCACATTTAGTTGTAAGTAGTTCTGGATCCATTGTTGTCATAACATAAACGATTTTATCCTGTTATTCATAAGTTTCGTCATATATCTTACAATGTTTCCCAATATGAAGCTCTAAGATCCCCTTTAAAGAAATATTTTTTGAGTTTTATATTTTTCAAGTAGAATCCGAATTGGTACTGCACGGTATGTATATGAAATTTCAAATCATAATACATAAAACTGCTGAGTATCGTAGCCTTATTCTTCTACTTCTTTTCCAAAAAAAGAATTAACATGTATTAACTATTTACGTAAATGAATAAAAACGTAATTCTCAGGAGTTTTCTTTATTAGAATTCACATTATTGACCAGGAAAAAACCAAGGAAGGAATGAAACAAATTTCCCGCAGCAACTGACATTTCAAAGCTACCTCTCCTTCTACCCGCAAATTTCAATATAATTCCTTATTACTCGTGAAATCTTTAACTTTTTGTTGTATCTGGTTTTCAATTTAAAGCTTATTTTTCCACATATTTGACCTGTCCAGGATTAATTCTCATATTTTTGAGATAAAAAATTTAATTTTTGAAGTTTTTGTGGTTGACGAATGTTAAGTTTGGAGAAAAATTACTGCAATGTATCTGGTGTTTCACTTAGAATCGAAGACAGAGAGATCAATGAGAAACGACGGGCGTATGACATATAACAGCATGCCTTAGTATTTAATTTTAGATTGAATTTGCATCACCATTCATTTATGATATTTAAGTTACGATGTTAAAAGTACTTCAAATCAATTCCGTATGCAAGTACACAGGATATCAAAGAACGCAAGTCGTGTGCAGTATGAACAGTAATTGTCCCAAATTCGAGCCCTGTGGTACGCCTGATTTAAAACCATTATAAAATAAGTAATTGCTTCTATCCGACAGAAATTCAAGTAGACTGAAGTTGAATCCAAAGGTGGAAAGGCTTTTGATCAAGACACCACGATCGATAGTGTCAAATGTGCGGCTAAAGTTAGTGTAGATTACAAGTGCGTAGGTTAAACTAAGTGCATGAAAATAGCTTAGCTAATTTTTAATAGCGTTCACTTCACCTTTCCTCATCGCAGGAAACGGCGAATCGTATTATTCCCTATTACTACTTTATTAATGTAATAATACAGCGCTGTTAACCTTGTCAAAATTGCCGCTATTCTATAAAGGGCGTGTTGTCACTCATTTAAAGGAAAAGCAATTGTTAGTTTATTAGTTGTATCTGAATTGTTTACTATTGTTTTATAAAGAAATACCTTTAAATACTTTCAAGAGTAATTCCTCTTTCCTTCCGCCTTTTTGTATTTATTTGCAGAACTTTTCTTGAATTTAGCGGCTCTAAAGTAGTTTTTTGTAAAAACTGATTTTTTTCGACAACTATTTTTGTCTTCTCCAATTTTTTTAATTACATTTATTCGATCTACATAAGACACGTTACTAACATTTTATACATTATACAAACACTTTAAAATTTCTAAAATATTCACCTTTCGTTCTGTTTGCCGAAAAGAGAATACTACACTCTCGACATCAAGCCAATATGTCGAACGCGTTGGCTGGTGGCACGAAAAGTTCTCGAAATAAAGAAATACTTTTGTATATGTACAATGATTAATTGAGAATTTAATCATTGTCAATGTGACAGGATTGTTATACCCTACTAGTTATTTACCAATATAATCCCAAAGTTATCATAAACACGTGTTGCTCAGTTATTGACATACACACAATGCTTCGACTCGGGATAGTGATTATTTCTATACAAACGTATATATACAGTGTCTTAGAACTATAGCGCCATATTATGAATTGTAATCCTATTTTCTCTTGCTATCATCTTGAGCCGGTACGCACCAGACCAGTGCTGCGTATAATATCTTCAAGTTTACTCCGCAGGCAGACGAGTGGACCTTATGAATCCCGACATTCGCCTGAACGATATGTTTTCGCCACAGGAGCCGCCAGGATCAGACTATTTAAATCTCTCGCCATCCAGTTGTAAGTTACCCGATAGCGGCAAGAAAATGCGTTTCTGATATGGTTTTTCGGGAACGGTTTCACCAACCAATTTAATTCTAGGGTCACAAATTAGCAACGAAATATGCTATTTGATTCGTGTTAATATCTGTAGTGAATATTAAGGTAGCATAGCTATTGTCTCTCAGAAACGGTTGGAGCAACAAAATCAATTCGTGGGTAACAAATTAGCAACAAAATATGTCGTTTATTTTGTATTGATATCTGCAGGAGGTTACAGGAGGTGGGCTTAATTCTGATGTAACAAATTAGCAACAAAATATGCAACTGATTTGCTGGTGGACTTTTGAAGAGGCTGCGCCAGCTTAATAGACACTTTACCTAGTACGGTTTCAAAGTTTCTCATTGAGAGAATTTGATACTAACTCGAAATTTTTTATATTTTATTGAGGAATTTTGAAATGTCTTATCGAAACTTCTTTATCCTATCTTTTTTGGTTTTTCGATTCAAATCTACAGTTTACAATCCGAATTAAGTCAAATAACATTGAAATTGGTCCCGTACTAAATTTGTTTACTAGACTTTTTAACAAAAATACTTCTTGTCTACAAAGAAGAAAAATTGATCTGGGGGAAATTGGAGGGAAGAGATCATCAACACTACTTCGCCTCGTAATAAAATGGAACTAAATTGTTTATGCTAAAATAAACAGAAATGTATGTAGGTTGTTTAATTCTACTAACATTCAACTCTGTTTGCTACAACCACCTTCTTTAATGGTTTCTTTTTGTTGAAATAAATGGAAAATGTTAACAAAAGCAATTAGTTTAGTGCCTAAAATTGATAAAGCTTCGTCAACTAGAATCGTTAGTTACAGAATCGCATTGCCGCTGAGACTGAAGCTACACCTGAAAAAATTTCACAACTATTATCACAAATTCGGATTGTATTCAAAAAAATTAAAGATCTAACACAGTGCAAAAGTCCCTCATCTTATAATTACCAACAAATTGCCACGAAGTGGATGGCATTTATTGACAATCAAGACAATATAATTATAAAGACATAAAAATAGCAGAAGTTACATAAAGAACAACGTTAGTTACTTAATCGTTCTAATAAAAACCAATTTAAATTGAATCATCCCACTATTTAACAGACGTAACGGCTTAACGTTTTCAGTTTAGTAGCAATTGTCCAACAATTAAATCGAATAAGCGCCGTTTGTGGTGATTCATTTATGTCTCGTGTCGTGTAGATCTGTCCTACTGGCGAATTTCACGAGATTAGTTCGAACGAAAATAGAAGCAAAAGAGGACACAAATATATTGCTATAGCAAAAGAATATATGTATTTGAAAAGAACATCGTCGCAAAATCGAAAAAAACCATCAAAAGATTGATCTAGGGTGGGTGCACCACAAAATTGTAAGGAGAATTGTAAGAAGACACCTTAAACAAGCGCATTTAGGCGGCCGTATAGCTTGCTGAAAGACTTTGCTGACATAAGATCACAAGAAAACGCATTTTCAAGTGATAAAAAAGTATGGTTTAATGAAGATTGGCCAAAAGTTATATGGTCCGACGAATCTAATACCGAGGTAAGTTTGAACGCAGTTTCATTTCATTTGACGACACAAAAATACATTTACGTTTTTCGATATCTGTTGAAGGAAATAGCATATTTTGTTATTATTAATTACGGCCAATTGCAGCATTTCTAGCGGCCTGGCATACAGTACGTACGATAGAAGAAAAAAGAAGCAGTTTGCCCCGATTGTATCGTACTTAGTCAAACACGGCGGTGGATTTGTAAGGATTCGTAAGGATTTGGGAGTGTATCAGTATCCGGGCTGGGAGATTATTCCTGCGAAAGCAGGGAAGCGGTGGTTTAACGAAAATAAGATAGTGAGTTCCGTAAGTCTACTCTATTTCAACTAGAAATAAGTTTTTAGTTACATCTAATGACTTACGGAACTCAACCTTGGGGTAGTCTGCACAATCCCCGCATCCGTTATCCCTTGAACGTTTGTAGTCTTTTTTAAACCGCAACACTGCTAAAAGAAAACTGTGTAAGATTGGAAAGCTATAGCCGCTAATGTCTGCCAAAAACATAATTTCACAACGTCTAATCGCATTAAAAGTATTACTAAAGCGCATGGTGGTACCACAAAATATTAGTAAATTGCCGTTTAGAATACCTATGAGGATGGAAAAATAAATACCTGTTGTTAAACAATTGTTTTGCATTTAGTAAATTTATTTCTCGACGTAATCTCCTTATAGCTCTATCCATTTAATCCAACAATATTCCAATTTTTTTAAACCATCCAAATAATAGGATTTGTTGAAATAGATCTGTATTTCGGCAATGCCAAGCCATTTTTTTAAGTTTAGAAACAGAAAGAAGTCACAAAGTGACAAATCAGGCGAATATGGTGGATGAGGCACCAAGTGGTACCGCAACTGTCGCAATTACTCATGAGTGGGTCGGGAGGTTACTATAATGGTCTTCGCTATATGGGGCCTTTTTCTTTTTAGTTCACCATCGAATTGGTTCAATAAATCATCATAGTACTGTCTTCCGATTGCCCTTCTTTTCTTCAAATAATCAATTAAGATTATGCCTTGGGAATTCCAAAAAATTATTGCCACAACCATTTTGCCAACTGACCTTTGTAATTCGATTGGCGAGAGATCGGGAGATCTGGCCTCTTCGAACCGATTTAGAGAAATACTCGCTATGTGACGACGGGTATTGTCCTGCTAGAACAGTGGATCTTCGAGCAACTGAAGATATGAAAGATTATGGGGTTCTATCACTTCATCCACATAACGCTGGGCATTTATACTGCCTCATAACATAACTTCAATGGTTCAGTGCACACGACTTTTAACAGAAAATTGAATTTCTTGGCATTCCCCACGTCTTCGTCTGGCCCTTATGCAGTCACCATGCATACCATGCGTCCTATACAAAATCGAGGTTCATCCCAGAAGACTACCCTACATTTGCATCCTACACCACTCCAAACGTTTCTGTCGATGTTGCGCCGCAAGTGCTAAACATAAATGTGGTCAATAGAATTCCAAGCCGAAAACCCTGATTCAGCGATAAATGATTCGAATGGTTACAGGGCTACCTTCGTTTCCTAATCATAGATTGGCAATTGACCTGGTATAGGACAATCGGTTTCTTACTGCCATCCATGTCTGACAACAACGCATGATAGTGAATTGGTTCTGGTTAAGACGATTTGCAGTTTCATTGAATGAAAAACCACCCACCACCGCTAACGGATAATAAAAGTTTATTCTTTCTATTGTCGCACTTATCATTAAATACCTACTACTACTACTTTCTTATACCCATCTTTGCAATAAATAACTACTAAAAATTATTTTTCATACATCTTTTCTATACTCAATACATTACTTGATAAAATGTGTGGTAATCTTATTAATAATAAACAATCGCGCTATATTTTAATAGATCAGTTTCCAAAAGTAACAATTTAGATAAAGTTTAGAGACTCAAATTCCTAAATAATCTAGTTTAGATACCTATCTAATAAAAGAAATGCGTTTAATTACCGTAATTATACTTAAAATATACAATCCATACTTCTGAAAATACCGATTGAGATAAATTAATTCAAATACTGATATCCATTTCTAATTTTGATTGTCTGGAACATGGCGTTAACTGCTTTCATTAAATGCCATTCACTTACGATACAGAAAAAATATCTGGCGAAAAAACCAAAGTATCTAAAAAATTTCATGTCAAATTTCATCACCTCCATTTCACAAACCCATTAATTCTTCACCTTCGGAGTAGTAAGTAAGTAAGACATTCTTTCATAGACAATGACCCTACATATTTCAGCAAAATTATGCAGGAATTATCGCTGCAGGATTGTCTCAAATATAGCCAATTAACACACCCACCATCAACGTTGCTGAATTATTTATTGAATAAATTAAGAATTGAAACGAATACGAAATGGTATTCACTGAAATAAAAAGTCGGCGTTAGAATATGTAACCTATTATTGTTAGGTTAGGTACTTCAGATCATTCAAAATAACAATATAGTTTCGAATATGTTCCAGTAGGCGGAAACAACCCGAAGGCAATATGGATATGAATGTAGCACTGCGAGGCCGACACACAGCAATTTTTTTTATTTAGTCGTGGGAGTCATAATGAATTATTCGAACTAATGATTGATAATTTAGTTTTTTAGATTTTAGTAGAACTGTTAAGCCGATCTGGATAATTTACTATCCGGGTATTGGATTTATTATTTGGATCCGTTATCCCAAATCTTGGATTCGGAACCATTATTCGAAACCTCACGCTCGGATGCGTTATCCGAAACCTCGGATCCAAATCCGTTATCCAATACCTCGCTCGCCGAAATCTCGAATTGGTTTTCTTTATTCGAAATCTCGAATTCGAAACCATTACGCGACCATAACGCGAATCCAGCCTCGTTCTCCGATAACTTTATCAAGCAAGTTGTAAGTAGCGTGAAGTTTCGTAGTAAATTGTGAAAATCTGCAATAGGTCGAGTAATAATCAAATAATAAAGTTACAATAAATCACCGGGTTTATTGAACCCCTATGTAATGCAAACTATGAATTGCGCACATGAAAATTCAATATTACTTCAAGTTCATGGATTTTAAAAATTATTGCCTTGCAATATGAAGTGTAACCCCTTTCGAAATAAAGTTAATCTACGTGGAGGAGGTAATAGACAAGTAAAATGTTGAGTATTGTAGTTACATGACCTAAGCTGAAATACTGCTTCTATTTGCATATATATAGTAAAATTTCAGTATAAATGTATATCATGAAAGGTTAAAGAAGTTCACATCTTCGAAGGTATTTTATTTAGTTAAAGCACTTCATTATCCTTCGATTCATAAATTTTACTAAATAGGAGGAGAATAATTATGGGTCGATAATTATTTAAAATATTGTGATCACCTCCTTTATGCGAGGGTCTGATTTAGGCAATTTTTGGATATTAGATTAAATTAATACCCGAAGTGGTTCTTGACCTATCCCACTGTGACCTTTTTAGATCTATTCCTCTCTCATTAAATCAATTACATTAGCTTTGCTTTCTTTGTTAGATTTAGCAGTTTTGTGAGTGATCCCTCTACATAGGTTTCGGCCTTTGGATATTCCAAGCCCGTTTCAGAGAGCCGTACTCCTGCCAGTGCTATACAGTCTTCTTCCATCTGGCAGAATCTACATGCAATTTCCTCTGTCAGGCCCAGATTACTCATGTGCTTCTTGAGCATACAGTGCCCTGTTAGCAAACTCACTGTTGTTGTAACTAGCTTCTTGCTTCTGCTTAGTATGTCCGCTGTAAATGTAGGCCTATGTCCAATCAGAAATTGCTTAGCCTATCTCTGACCTGGAATGATCTTTCACCAGTCTTGAGATTTCTTATCTTTCCATTGCTCAATGGTTGCCATTCCCACCGAGTGCACTGGGTGATTTTCGGCAGTTGACGAGCCTGCTCGGGCTAATTCGTCTGCCTTTACGTTCACTAATTTTTTGATATACTTAATGTGGAAAGAAGAGACTGATTACATATGATAATACATCACATATAAAAGGAAAGGATTTTGTTACTATAGAAGTTGGGATGTTATGTTACCTACTTCTATAGATTCAGAAGTATTTACAGGTGATATTGAATCAATAACATCATGTGAAGTTACTTGTGCGATAGAAAAACTGAGACTGTGGAATGTTAAGATTGATAAAAGTAGAATCAAATCCGATGTTTTTGCAAAATAAATATAAATTATATACTTCATAGCGTTTCAGAATTTGCTTTTTAAAACAACATATGTACCTATCTGCACATTAATAACTGCGAATAAATGTTACCAATCATTATTAATAATAAAAGTGGAACATAATACTTCTATTTTATTTTGAAGTGGGACGTTATTAAATTTTAGATTTTATTAATACGTAGACATATGGACTAAATCTATGTATATCTGTGAGGGTCGGTTGTAGAAATGGAAGGAGGTGAATAGATTTTTTGACGCTAAAAGTTTATTTCTTGCAGGCCTGTGAAACGACACAATTGGTCGCAGTAGTTTTAGATCCGTAATACGCATGATCAGTATTACAAATTTAAAATCACTAAAAGAAAATTATACAACAGCAATCGAAAATTTTTAACCATATAACCTAATCTTTTCTATCTCATTGCATTGCTTTTGCTGTAAATGACTTCATCAACACCATGAAGAGGCTACTTTAGCATTATTTGTTGGTTATTGTTCGTAGGCATTTTCTGATGTGTTCGTATAATCTAGAGTTACCCCAAAAGCTGAAGTGCTGGACAATTGCTACGGCCGGATTCATTTTTTGCACAAAAAAATCTATATGATTCGTCGCTTCTTACTTCTGTAACTGAAAAAACCTCGAATTTCGTAGGCCTTTTATGTAGAATTATTCAAAATTCTAAAATATGAGATACGAATCTGAAATATAGGATAATGAATCTGGAAGTGAAATTATTTGACAATGAAACCGGATTCGGATATCTGACAAGACATACTCCATTTCTCACAATTAAAAATCAACAGCGTGGAGCGAGGATCGATCCTGCACCGTTGAGGTCAAAAGACCAGTATCTATACTACACCCTAGCAGTTGAAATCTTACGATTAAGAGCGTCTTTTTAATTGAAATTGTAAGGTAAAACTAATAAAAAAGGAAAATCCTGTTGGACTACTAAGCAACACCAAATTTTCATTTTTGCCCATTAAAAAGCAACATATAAGGCTTTGCCTTCCCTTTCGGCAAAGGTTTAAATTCATTAGATTTTTCTAAAATAAATCGTAGCTACTTATCGTTGTTTAGCACTTGTGGGTGGTCGTGAAACGGAAATCCCTGTAAGACTTCTTAATAAGAATTCAGTATCAATTGCTTCTCTACGTACTGAATTGCACCAGGGAGGAATGTATACAAACACGTAATGAATACAAATTTAAACGACAGATAAGATTTTCCTCGTGAAATAAAAATAGCTACCTATTTGTTCCCCAGTAAAAATATTTATGAATATTCATAATTAAGCTAGATAAATAATAATGTTAATCATGTTTTATCGTTAAAAGAGCCACTGCGCTTATTCTGAGAATCTAGAATAATAAATAATAAAGCAAAAAAAATAATTAATAAAGCTGATTGCGTTTTATTTGTTTTTTTTTTTCAAATTTCACTGGGACTTAGATTTTAGAGAATCATCATAAAAGTAAAAGAAGTTTCAACCAGTGCTACCGAATTTGAAAATTTAACATACTCGAACGTTTTGATGGATTTGTTTTTAAACTGAACATAGGAACGAACGCTATTAGGTACAACATAAAAATTAACAAATTTCTAGGCTGATAAATTTCACAGAAAATGATATTCTTGTGTATGATAAAATTTTGAAAACATGAATTTTATTTACTTCAGTCAGTTCTATGTTCGGCTTAAATCAGAAGACGCATCAAAGGATTGGAAGGTGATAAACTTACTCAGGTATGCTGCTAGTACTTATCTAGTCTGTTTTACACGTAGCGATTTATTGCCCAATTAAACAAGTAGATCTCCAATTTTATTGCCTTAATTGAATTGAATAGAACATGCCTTATTTTTGTCCCAATTTTTCTGTAATTTTATCGTATTAATTCCAACCCAGTAACAGAAAAAGGTATCCAGGAAATTTGTTTAATATTTTTAAAATATAGTTAATTTCGAAAATTTCGGACGATTATTAATTTGAATTAACTAACCACAATCGACAATATCTGCGTCCATACCAAAACTACCAAAATCGGATAAAAGCAGATTGCCAATCTAATTTTATAAGTAGAAGAAATGTTCTTATTTAATATTTTTTCCGTTCAACTACTAATGAAACCAAACCTTAGTCTTCTCAACCTGGGACATCCTCAACAAAATCGTGTGAATGTAACAAGAATATAACTTAACTGATATGATCATTAGAAAGTCTTTTTATACGAATCTTCCATCTAAAAAGTACCTTCCACAAGTAAACAATGTATTAAATATTTCTGAGTTACTGGTTTGCTTTTACATCATACATATTATTACGTGTTTATTTCCTAGAACCATACAGTGTTTATTTTTCTGAATTTCATATAAATTTAAATATGAGTCATTGTGGGTTTATAAATATCTAAAATAAATTAGGTCTTTAAGACTTACAATTTATACAATTTTTTTATAAAGTTCTCAGTTAAACAATATCGTTAGTTAAGTTTTACGTTATTTTTTCTGTGTAATACTTACATAGAAAATCAGTAGAACAAAAACTAAATACTGTATTACAAAACGATTGTTCACAAAGAGACGCTGAAAATGGTACCTTACAATATATAGCGACAGTAGCATTGTGTTCCTTATAAGAATTGTTCTTTTGTATTTTATGCACCTGCACAATAATGATTCACAGTACCTAATTTATATTAAAATGCAAAATCTAATGTAAGAGTTGCCATGAAAGTATTAGGAACATTTTTTGTTAATAATATTAACTTATGCCGAATCATGTTGTGGTTTGTAGATTATTAAATTTATATTAACCAAGAAAAATTGCAATAAAAAGTAACTTTATGAACAACAAGGGGGAATTATTATGCATTACTGGACTTATAAAAGCATTAAAAATATAATTGACATGAAGTAATAATAAAAAAAATTTAAGCCAGAAAAACTAAAAAAAATCTGATAACATAATCACGTAATAGAACGACCTTCTGCGGTGACATGACAAATAATATATGCAAATACATTTCTCTAAATGAATGGGTAAACAAATTACTCTTTTTTATAATGTGTATGTATATGTAATGAAAATTTTTTTTTTTTTTTAATACAGAAGATAAGAACAAATATTTATGTGTAACTCACCTAATTTAACTCCTCCAGCCATAGTTAATAAAACATTTCCAGCTTTAAGATCTCGATGAATAATATGTGATTTATGCAAGAACTGTAATCCTTTGCACATATTTTGGCACACATAAGCAATTTGTGGCTCGGTTAGAGGTTTTTCTAATTCAGTCATTATACTATCAACAGCACCACCATCGCAATACTCTATTAACATCCACAATTGTTGGTCACGTTGAAATGCTTCAATTAATTCCACAATATTTATATGCTTGCACTCTGACAAAATATCAATTTCAATCATAAAATCTGATAAATCTTCTTCCCCATCCAGGCGGCACATTTTAGCTGCAGCTAACTGGCCCGTTGTTTTATGCTGAGCTTTGTACACCTTTCCATAAGCACCATCACCAAGTTCACCGATCATGTCCCAAAACTCCTCTGGGTCGCAGCCCATTCGAACGTTGTTAAATACTTTTTTCTTTTTCGCATCGTTGCCTCCAAAGTGAAGCACTTTCTTAATATTATAGAAAAATGACATTTTGTGGTCTTTATTTTTCACTTAACTAAACAACCATTTAACCATTGACCTTTCCATTAACTAAGACTGCAAAAGCATATAACTGTGATCTAGTTTCCTCATTTTTTAACTGAAGCAATGGTGATATCATCTATAAATTTTAATAACAAGCAATCAGTGAGGCCTTAATTGATTTGTAAATATGTGTGCATGTAAAATTTGAAATAGATTGTAAAATGGACCGAATAACCCAATAGATGCGAAAGTAGGTTCCTCGAAAATTAGCTACAAATGTTTCGTGTATTATACACCGATTAGACCACAAACACGTACCGAATAATTTAAATACTTGTCAAAACGCGACTTTTGCGTATTTTACGGGAAAGAAACATCTCATCGGTGGTGAAAGGAAATGTCAGAGAACCAAGTTTATGGCCAACAACCTGTATAAATCGTAAGCAAAATATTTTACCTAAACTTCACACGGAAAACACTCCAGAATCGAACATTTAAAAATTCGCAATTAATCACTTTGATAACACGAAATTAAAATACGGCTTGGTATTCACATTTTATCTACCACCGTCTAAATAGTCAGCCATGCCAATTTAACTTCTACAGACCTCCGCACCCCGCAATGATACCACGCCTGAAATGACATCACGATTCACGATAAAGCGTGAGCGCTATATTCATTGGACGCAATACAATAAAACGCAAACGTAGGTTTTTTTCAAAAATTCTGACAGTAATTACTAATTATATTAAACAAAGGCTATTTTTTACAAATTCTTTTCAATGTACATTTAGAATTTTTACATTAGAATTTAGTTAAAGACAATTTCACTGAGCAACAACCAACCAGTGGCGCACGTTCTACGTTTGTCACTATGTAACATCCAAATTAAACAGATTTAAACAAATTGATTGTTATTGTAATGGGTCGTATTAGAAACAGCAAAGATTATTATTTAATCACATTATCTTAATATCTATTCATTAGAATCAAAACTTTTAACATTTAAAAGAAGTGTCAGTGACAGTAGGTGATGACGTAAACGAGAGGGCGCGCACAACGATCCGACTTCCTCGTCCATTGCCGTTTCATAGTACGATGTTGGTTTTGTGTTATTTAGTTAATTAAAAACTGCATATTCATAATTCATAACTGATAATATGATAAGTAATTGCCGCGTATTATTTACATATTGAAAATAATTTATCACCAAATAGAAAACTTTGCTTATATGGGGACTTTCTTTATGAACAGATTGTTTATTCTAATGCTGGCGATTATCATAATTCTAACCTATAAATTTATCAATTTTTGCAACTGTCCCCAATTTCATAATTTAGCACCCGGCGAGTGAAGATTTTGTCTCCCTGGGAAACAGAATCTATCTTTCATATTAAGCAGTGTCTAAAAAAAGAATAAAAAAAAATGGAAGTTCTATATTGATCAAATTTTCAATGGAAATTGGTTATAAATATGTGAAAAAAAACAATAGCGCTTAAAAACAACAATTTTTAAACAGTTAATATGGCTCAGCAACAGAGTAGAAGTATCTTAGCTATGATATTTAGGAATTTCATTAATTCGTTAAAGCCTCGTCGAATAACCGGCGACCTTAAGGGCATAGACTATTTTGGAAATAAATATTTTGAGATACCTGCTAATCCATCTATAGGGAAGAGGCAAGCATCACGGTGGTTCGTACCACCAGAAAAAGATAATTTCCAACAGGAATTACCTGCTGAATGGGAATCATGGTTGAGACATAGACGTAAGGAACCACCAGCTGAAGAAGAAGTGATGAGGAACTATGCTTTAATGCAAATGAAAAAACAAAAAGCAATTGAAGTAGATAAAAAAGGTAGCTTACCCGCACCTCTAAGGAAAGGTATGGAAACGTTTCCAAGACGATTGGAATATGAATTAACGCCTGGAAAGCCTAAGGAAGAATTTTAGTACAGAATATAAATTAAATAGCTTAGCTAAGGTTTGTAATGTAAATATATGCTTTTGTTGAATTTTTTTGTTCTGTTATTAAGAGAACCTCTATGTTCATCAATGTCCGTCGCTAATGTCAGCACTCCCATATACTTCTCACACATAACTGTGTGAAGTGCAAGCTAGGCAACTGTAATAAATAACACGCAGGTATATTTTACGATATTGTAAAGACATATATAAATATCTATAATTCTATATAAATCATAATATCGTATGAAGCACCTCTCATCTTTTGTCTTGTATAAGAAAATGAAAAATTGAGGTATTGGTCAGTTGTTATTCGTAGTTTTAGTTTTAATTTTGATATGTTTGTATTAGTTTTATCCCACAAAAAAGAAAATAAAAAAGGAAGATATATTGATTATTATAAATAGGAGAAGTAATATCAATGTCATAATTGCTTAGGTACTAAAAAGTGTATACATAGTGCCCGAATCAGAAAACTAATGTTAAAAGGGAAAACATTAAGCTTTGTTCAAACAGAAATTACAAACCAGTTAGAGCCAATCATATACTTTGAAATCAGCCAGTGATTGTTTTTAGCAAATCGAATCGCATTTGACTAGTTTGTGATTTCAGTTTGAACAAGGCTCTTATCTGTATATTGTACTAGCAATTAGTGCATTTAAAGTAAAACCAGTTTCTAACAAATAGAGAATAAGCACTTGACATGTATAAAAGAAAACGGTATTTTATCATGAAAATCTTTATTAATGGGGTATTTACAAAAACAACATATCAATAATAAAAAAAGTAATACCAACAGGAATGGAATTTTAAAAATAAAAATATAATTAAATCCTAACACACAGTATAATAGAAACATAATAAAAACAAAAGTAAACAATAGTTCTTATAAATAAAAATAAAATTTATCTTAATACCGTGTGCAATAATCCCCTCTGGAAATTATATCTTCCAATCGTCATGGCATTGAGTTCACAGGATTAGAATACAGTTTTGGTGGCAATTGAGCCCTCAAATGAGAAATGTGTTCCCGTAGTGCGTCTGTATTCCGTATGGTCCCTACCCCATCATTTTCATCCCAACGGTGAACAACTGCTGCCCATAAATTTTTGATGGGGTCGAGGCTTGATATCTAGTTACTACGTCAACATTCTTTAAACGCCGTGTTACGGTTTCTCATGGACAAATAATTTCGGCGCCGTCTAATATTTTTGCTTTTGTATAAAATAGATGCTGGTTAGCCATTTGGACCAACAACTCATCCTCTGCTGGAGTGATTTTCATCATTCTTATAGACAATATTCATTTAAGCATTGTTTGTTTACGAATTTCCAAAATTATTATGTATAATCTTTTTGAGAATAAATACATTGTTCATCATAACGTCATTACAAGAAAATGAGATGTAAACAATATGTTCCTGTATTTTACTAAATCTTCATGTTAATCTGTAGGTTTATCACAAAATAAAGAAATAAAAAAAAAACTTAACCGGCTAGCTGCTTTCTGCATTTATTGAATCGCCGTTTGTTTTCAGTTTTCAATCAAATATGAAAATATTTACATCTTTTGTTCACATTTCTACTATCTTTTGATACAAATAAATATTGGCAAAATCGTATTTACGATTATAGGACGAATCTTTTTCATTTTTCTGAAATGCACTAATAAGAAAAATCTACCTTCATTTAATTACAATCGCCCAGTTTGCACTACAAATATACGGACTAGGTGCGAGTGAGAGGGCTCCGAGAGTACTGTCATTTGATGTAGACACTAGTGTACAACAATACTAAAATAAACCTGAATACCTGGCAAATGATCAGTTAGTAATTGCAGACGATGCTGAACTCATGTATATGGATAAAATATCTTTTATAAAAAAAAACATCTTTCATATAGGCTTACTGTTTATCGTCCAGGTTTTCTTTTGTCCCGTTGCAGTAGATGAAAAATAGGTGTGTGAATAATAATAAAAATTTGTTTTAGGTAACTGGATTGTAACAAAGATATTCTAAAAAAATATATAAAATAGTAGGTGTGAATATAATTTTTAACAAAAGAAACCATATGTGTTGCATACTTTGTTTTATTTTTCATAATGAATCCGTATTCTTTTAATGGTTTCTAAGTGTTTAAACGACGAAAATGAGACGCGCATGTCCATATAAAGGTCTCCTTAGACCTACGGCAACTGCAGATGCGCGTGACTGCAGCAGAATGGACACTGCGCCTCATAAATTAGAAGTAGAAGGAAGAAGTAAAGACAAGTAGACAGTGGCTATTATATAACGGCCGTTTTCAAACCATCCCAAACGCCTCATCGGTACCCATGTTTAATTCATCTTCTAGCGACGAAGACGCTCGTTTGCAATACTAATCGATGATAATGCTAAAAAACGCAAAAGAAAGAAATGGTGTCATAAAAATTGCTTGTCGAGAAGTACAGAGGGCGAATTTGTTGCCTTTGTGGCAAAATTAGAAGATGATCACAAATTTTGCAAACATATCCGTATGAGCAGACGAAGATTTAATGAATTATTAAATTTAGTTAAGAAAACCCAAACACAATATTTCGCAGATCTATTGGCTTTGTTTCTTATATAAACACTGTTACAGACAATTTATGTTACAAACCCATTCTTTAGATTAGTATGGGCAATAGTAGAAACATCTGATATTATTTGAATTTGATAAAAGTCTGTAAATTTAATTCAGCTTCAAAAGCTAATTTAAATATTTCCATTTTGTTTTGGTTTTGTAATACAGTGGAAAAGTGTAAACTGTGTTGTACATAGAGTAAAAGAAATTTTTTAGAGCTCCTAAATGCTTCTAATTTACATGCTTCCTTTGTTTCAAGTAAAATAAAACAATTAGTTGCTGACTCTGTTTTAAATGTTATTCTTGTTTCTTATACTTTCTAATTGTGAAAATGTAGCTGACACTTGATCTGTTTCGTTTTGTTTTTAAGAACTCGTACTGGGAATCCTCTCATGTTACATTGTCATTTTCCATTTCGATATTACTCTATGTGCTGCAAAAATTCATATTAACTTTTTTTGCAAAAAAAATATCTTGCACAAACAGCAAAAGGAAACCTAATTGTGCAGCGTACTTGCACGGTGCAATTCATTTAGCTGCTTAGCCATTTTTTGTTTTGATTTCTCTTCTCTTTGACGTAAAACCATCTCTCAGACTTTTCCATCTCTTTTTACAATCACTTTATTTACGGGTGATTCTTTCACTACAATTGCATTCAGCTACAGAGTAGGACAAACTTTCCATGTGTTATGGATGGTTCAAACCTTTAGTTATGCCGGTACCCAGTGAAGAAGACTGGATGGACATAAAAATGGATTTTAGAACAAAATGGAATTTTCCAAACTGTACGCGATAAACGGAAAGCCCATAGTTATGAAAGCACCTGCAAACAGCGGAACATTTATAAACAAAAACTTTTTCAGTTGTGTTGCTAGCGGTCGTAGACGCGAACTATAAATTCACTTATGTCGCCATATGTACCAACAGTTTTTGAAAACGTGCTTTTGAAAAAGGACATTATAGAATTCCTGCTGAATTCAAATGTAGTTGCAGCGTATGTATTCATTGAAAATGCCAGAATGAAGAAAAATAGATTTTTAATTACAAGATGTCGCGAGCACTTAAGGAGAATTCTTTTGGGATTTTAACACAAAAATCATTAAAATAAATATTTATAAACTAACAATATATTTTTCAAGTTCGTTTGTAAAGTATATATTTATTAAAAAGGTATAAAACGATGTAGGATACATACACAATCATTGTATATGTAGTGGTGTGTCCGCCAGACTAATAATAAAGTATCGGTACGTTCCCGCATCGCACAAGTTAATATTTCATTTATTTGGAACAAACACATTTACAAGTAGCTACTTTTACAATCCATTTGTAAATTATTAACCGTTACGCACCCACCCCAAAGCAGGCTTATTAAGGAGTATGTAAGGGAGGAGCGAACAGTGTGGTATTCGATATGCAATTAAAGTACGGAGACCTACTGGAACATTGCTATCGCACTCGCACTCAGGCATTAAAAACCTGGGTTTTTCGGACTGCGTATAGGGAATCCAACGTGTAGGACAAAGAATCCATTTGTCCTATGATGGCTGAAATGTGTCTATATATTAGATCAAAATGAAGCAAGCCATTCATTTGAGCCTGCATCTGCACAATGTAGTAGTGCGTATAGTCTCTTTCTGTTTAAACAAACTAAAACTTCTAAGCCGTTTCTTTTACTCCACTGCGCTCATCCTAAAGCACTCGGTATATTTTTCGTGTTTAGGTCTCGTTTCGTCGAGTTATCGATGTATAAAAGATATTTTTAAAGTTTTGAATCTCAACTGCTTATTAATTATTACTTTGTTGGGCATGTGTATGAATTATAAATTGCAAGTGGAAAACTAAAGAATTAAGTGCGAAATCGACCTTTACCGGAACTAAAAATTAGGCAAACTAGTACAAACAAAAATAAAGAAATGCTTTGTAATTTCTGTAGATCTTACGTACGATTTGACTGATTGGACTTGTGATTCTGATGTAAGTAATGCATTTCATTACTTTGTGTGTATTGTTTTCGAGCGGTTCCTAACGAAGAATTATTGCAGTCTATATAACATGAGACATACATTTACTTTTTTGCCAATATAACCAACCCGTAAATTTGCACACGCCACTATTGAGAAATACCTGTTCTTACGAAAACGTATCTGCTGACAAAATGTAGTATAAATTTCTATTCACTATTAAGACACATTAGTAAAAGAATATTTCGATTGTATTTATTTTTTACTTAACTCTATTTACAGTTTAATATTAAAATTAATGACATTTTACAGTAGCATTATTAAAAATACATGATTTGCCCATGTTAACTTACAAAAAGTATTATATTACATTTTCTACATAGTAGAAATTTAAATATTTTACAATGTTTTCAACCGGAAAAATCACTATGATCGAACAATGTTTGATCGTATAGCGCTGCTTTAACCATTCTTCCTCCAAAATATCGACCGTTCAGAGCATCTCTTGCCGCTTCCGCTTCTGCAACATCAAATATTTCATTATAAATAACATTTTTATAATAGTAAAAATGAATATTTTACCTTTCGTCACGGAGAATTCAACAAATATCTTAACTATCACATCGGTATCGTCGTCTTCTGATTGTTTTTCATTATAAATAATAACCCTCTCAACATCTCCGAATTTACTGCATTCCTCCTGAATCTCTTCCTGCAACGTTTCGTCCACATCCTCAGGTTCGACCATATTCCTTAAGATAACTACTCTAGAATCCACTTTCCGCATCAATTTCTGCATCACAAGGTGTCGCGCGTTTTGTCCTTTTATAGACATATTTTCTTGCTGTTGTAGAGTTTGCGGTTCGTTCTGGTCCAATAACTTCTTCTGTAACTCTTCTTGTTGTTTCAGCTGAGCTTCTTGGGCGCGTTTCATAGCTTCCTGTGTTGAACTGTTAGTTGTTGCAGGCGCATGCGT
>LR737470.1:0-22038 GCA_902655005.2 Marronus borbonicus | reverse complement strand
TTTGTTGTATTACATTAAAAGAGAATAAGTTTGCATTTTGTTAAATTATGTGAAAGGTAATAGCAAAAATGTGTGAATACACTAGTAAAGAGTCAAGTAATGTGTTTATGGCGTGGAGAATAAATTAAATAAAATAATAAGTCAACAACATGCAAACTCAAAGAATGCTAAACTCAAAACACCACACAACTATCAGATAACAACAAAGCAAACGAAAAATAAAATGATTTGATTAAGTGAATCGTTTCTTCACTATTAAATACATCTGAAAATTGTTGTTAAATGGTAAGGGGGTGGTGCTTTTCGTTTGTTTATCATTGAAAATCGTTTGTTTTGTGGTGCTAACCTGCACATAAGGGCGAGAGCCTGTTGCCGCTGGACCTGAGTCCTCTGACTAGCCATTTGCTGCAACAGAGGGCATGTTTACAGTAGGTAAACGCAAGCTTGGGGGCGAGCTCTCGCCCCCTGAGCGGGCGCTGTGCGATTCAATCTACGCACTAACCTGCACATCAACACCAACACTTGGTGTCGCTGGAACGTCTTATGTTTCTGTGAAGCAGATAGTGGTTAATTATAATCCAAAACAAATAGCTTGAATTATCACATCTGTATATTGGATAGTAACACGAATTTCAGCAAATAAATTTCAATAACACGTTCAATGGTCTTCTACAAGTTATTTAAGGCTCGCCAAGCTTTAAAAATGCGTAAAAATAATATAGGAAGCGTACCTCAGCTGCATTAAAAGCTTTACGGAATCTGTTAATCTATTACAACATACCGATTGCGAAAGTCTGATACTACAATACGCATTACGGCACAATTAATCTCGTGAAAGTGTATACGATTAGATAATTAGAAAAATATATAAATTGATTTTCAATATTTCATTACTTTAGCCCAGGGGTGCTCGGACTTGAACTGCTGGCGATCTACCTCAAAATACAAGCGATCGACTCTGTAGATGCCGCAGGTATGTGTGATACAGGATTGCAGTGTAGGTAGGTAGGGTGTATCATGGCGTAGGTAAGTCATAGGTGTAGACCATTGCTCTAAAAAAGTTAATGAAAAAACCGATATCCAAAAATGCGTCTTTATTGATTTTTACAAAACGATGTTTTACTTACTACAGAATTACAATTCATTGGATGTCGATGTATGGTACTGCATATCTTCAGCGTACTTTTCGTAAGATGGTGCGTAATTACTAAGTGCTAATCGCAAGCATGGTGACCCGATTCCCGATAGGTAGTTTCGGTTTGGTTTGTTAGCGTTACGCCAAACACGCTGCGGGAATTAAAGACGTCGCGCGCCGCGGCTTTTCTTTGACAAATACCGCGCGTTCCTTTGATAAAGTCGCCTTTTGCCGCTAGCAGGGGGTTATTCCGATATAAAAAAGTAATAAGGGGATTATTCTGGCTTAACTGTGAATCAACTTGGATGTGAATTATGTCGTCATCAAACAAAAATTGTGAATCGATCGATATCAGCCAATATTTCCCGAGATCCGCTTAAAAAGCTCTCGTGATCCACTGTTTGAGCACCCCTGCTTTACCTTGTTAAAAAATGTTATTATATAATCGGCTTCGAATTACGCTGAAATTATTAATAGGCATACAATAGCCACGTCCTAGACCATAACAGCTTGCAAGAAAAACGTGATTTGTTTAACCGGCAGTGACAAGCCTAACGTGGTGTATACATTTTTTAAAGCTTGTCAAAACCTCTGGGGGGTTTAGTGTGTAAAGTATTCCATGGCTTTGTTACTGGCTTGTGATTCGGGATTGTACCGGATTCACTAAGAAAATTTGATCCTAGCGAAACTCGAACGCACAGCGCCTAACTCTACCCAGTCCGGTGGGGGTCCCCTTGTCAATGGACCACCGAGCAGTTGATCACAGTTTACGAACTAGGAACTAACTGATGACCTTATACATAAAGGAAGAAATACACGATTTGCCAACATTCTGTATCTCATAAATAGACTGAAACTCACATCGTAGTGCCTTATCCCACGCGTACAACGTAGTCTGCTCCTAAAGTATATCATCACATAGAAAATTAACACATAACTCAATAATGATAGCAAGGACTGTGGCATAGTATGGCAAACAACAAAAAAGTATCGGCACACTGCGTACCACATAAGTTTAATTAATTAATTAATTCGGGACGGCCGTTTCAAGGATGCATGGGATCCTCATTCTCAACCGGTGACCAGTCCATCCTCGAAACGGCCGTCCCGGATTAATTAATTTAGCAATTTAATAACAGATACTTTTATGTTGTTTGCGCATCTTTTCTACTAGAAACTAACAAATTTATACAAACTTACGAAAATAGGAATAACTAACAAATAGGTAAAGTAACGAGAACGAAAATCGAAAATTCGAAGCCCCCAGAGTCTAATAATAAATAACAAGTCTGAGTGGTAAATTGTAATTACGCCGCTTCAGATGAACTTGTCAACTAATATAACACATGGTACTCGCAGGGTTCGTTTTTCCATTATTTTTTAAAAAGAAATAAAAACATACAGAAAAATCGAGTTGAACTGATGATTTATATAAAAATCAGTTTAAAAAGTGCTATTTCTATTTCTATTTCTAAGAACCACTTTAATATATAACATGTTTAAGTCACAATAATGTAGTGAATTGGTTTGCTTTTAAATGCAATAAAGGTAACGTTAAAAAATAAATATAAGATACATCCTTTATGTTACTACAATTTAGTTAATTGCATTTAACAGCATTTGTCAAAAAAATGTGCCCCCGGAAAACATTCAAGGTACTGACCGCAAAAAAGCCAATTTTTTTCAATATTATTGTGATTTAAATACTTTATGTGTCTTATGTAGGTAATAAAATAGAACTAATAAGTATGCTTTTATTTGTTTGTCTATTTGCTAATTAATAATTATTTCCCAATTTTAAATGTGTGACGTGATAAACAAGGCAAAATTAGTTTTCACGTTAAAGCATATCGGAGATCTATTTCGTAATTTGCAAACATTGACATGTTGCGTAGAAAAAAGTTACAAAGTTTATTTTTTAGTTCGTTTTTGAATTTAGTGCGTGTGTTACTTTTAGTAACTTTCAGTATGTACGTAGAGACGCCAAATTAAATTTTATTTAGAAATATAAAAAAAGTCCGTGAACATAACCTAGAAGAAGTACTTTTAAACTGATTTTTAAGTACTTTCTAAATAAACTAATAGGGAGGAAATGGGGAGATACTTTACGACATCACTGTACAATTTCAACAAATTGGAACTCGGAATGCTTGAATCCACTTTTGAATGAATCTTATGGATTTTATCCATCCAGAAAGAATTTAGCTAGAAGCATTAAATTAGAATTACGTTATCAGGGCAAAGCATTATTAAAACAACCACTTCGATGTTTTTATCAACACTAAGAGGCGCTGGTTTCTTTTATCAAAAAATTTACCAGAAACATATTTCACATTGAAAAATGACAACAAATAAGCCAGGGTGTTTTCTGCATAGAAATTTCGGTATTTTTGACCAACTCTAATAAATCTGTAAAAATAAGAAAGTTTAGAACGTTAATGAATTGCGACGTAACATTCCGAAAGTTGTTAAACAAAATCCTGTGATGCGAAAAATCTCAAAATATTTTTCAATATAAAAGAGTATATGTAATTAAAAGATTAAAATGCGAAGTAATAATCTTGGGCAAGAACGAATAGGTTTACTACAAATTCAAAATTCCACTGTTTCCGTTAACTGCTATCGTTTTCTACTAACTAAATTACAAAAAAAAAAACAAAATTAAAGCATAGGAAGCATTTTAAAAACATTTCATTTGGGAAAAAGTAGAATACCTGTTGTTGATGAGCTAACGTTTGCTTCATAAGGACCATCTTGATGCTTTGTTCCATAGCATATTTTTTCGCTTTGCTAACGGCGTCTGTTTGGTCTGCTGAGAGTTTTGGTAAGGCCCCACCTAGAATTCCGGCAATGGTACTGCTCCTTGCACCAGATCCTTTTTAGCAACGAATAAATATATACATAAAAATACGAACGTCAATAATGTTAAAATAATTACCTGGTATAACTTCTCCGGTCTGAATGATATCATAAAAATATTCGATTTTCTCCCCAGGATCTACAACAAAATTAATTCTACAGTAACTAATAGACCAGAATATTTGAGAATTATAAAGTTTAATTGAACTGATCGTATCCTGCGAGTACGAAGCTTGCGCCAAAGTCCAATTAAACGTCAACACCAATTATATTTAAACATCGATATCACAAAAAAGAAATCGAAATAACGATCAAAAGTGATATAATTACGATCAAATTAGAATGTTGACCCTGTGATGCGGCTCTATAAACGGTAGGGGTTTTCAAGAATATATGAATATCGTTGAAAATGTTACTAACAGGCATTTAAACAGGATTCTCTAAATTAATTAAAATCCTAAGTTTGCCACTCATTTATATTGAATAGTAGGCAAAAACTTTAAAGTTTCATGAACATTACTAGGGAATTCACTGGTAACTGATCAATAAAGTATTTATTTCTTAAATCACCCAGCAGATTTAAATTTACTATACTCAGGCTGTATGTATATTTGTGTTCAACCTTCAAGTAACTATTTCTTTGGAAAATGTTGAAACGATAATAGTAAACAAGAAATTTTAAATTGGCTTTTATTAGTTTTCAATTAGCATTTGTGAATTATCGTATGTTGCTTAACAATTTTATAACTCTTGTGCACTTATCAATACCTTAACTTAAACGATTGTTTCATTGTTTAACAATAATAATTCAGTAACGGGATAAACCCATAAACGCTATAAATATCAACAAATGCCCCAAGCAATCGATCAAACCTAACATGTATATAATATGATATTCTCTAAAATACAACACCAAAAACAAGTACAAACATAGGAAAGGCAAAAAAGGAAAATAGCTCGGTTAAGGTAGCAAATAATAACAATAGATGAAAGTAAAAGTACTGAAATCTAAGCAATATTGAATGGGTCACGAATTGTGCGATCGTAGCGGCACATCCGAATTTATAGCAACAGCTTTAGATTGATGAAAGGAATTTTATGAAGACGTTTCGAAAATTATATTTTACTATGAAATAGTAATGTACCCACTAATAACAGTTCATTTTGCCTTCTTGTGGATAAAAAGGGATTACCTAATGCAATAATTTGTATATAAAATAAAAATTATTACACGAAATACGCAACTTTAGTTTAGCTAAGGAGTTATGCGATGCCCAACTTCAACGCAAATTTAAATGCACCCTATGTAAACGTTTTTTTAAAACATAATTTTCTGTTTGATCTCAAATACCAACACTTCTAGTAAACGAAATGTCAAAGATTTGGATACACTCCTTATTTATGTAGCAGTCCAATTTTGAGTTATCAGTGGACCAATAAAAGGGTCGATGGTCAACATTTAAAATACGTAATGAATAAGACATCAGATTGGTAAAAATGGGGTCTAGAGCAATATCCATAAGAATATTATTTCTCGACAATATATTGGAGGAATGAAATGAAATATTGCGTCGTGGAGGTATTTCAAGCATACATATTTCTATCAAATCCGAGCATAGGTACGTAGTTAGAAATAAGTTCAAAACTTGAAATAACCCCAAAGTTATTTAAATGTGACATTTAAATTGGATTTTTACAAAGAGGTGAGAAGCTCATAACTCAACCATAATACAAAGTATTCATAAAAAATTATTGCAAATAAAGTACATTGTAAAGACCATGCTCTTACTTTTCTTCTTAAACTTGAAGTCTGCAAATTCGTGAAAGGAGCCCTAAAAAAAAACTCGAACTATTGTGGCAGAACTGGGCAGTATTTTGACAATCATCCTCTCTGACTATGTAGTTCTTACATATACAGTATGATCTATTTTCGTTCAATTAAATAAAAAAAACTGTAGAAGAAATCCTTCTTAAAAGATTTTAATTTTTCTGCATCAAGGAAGCAACTTGAAATAGAACTCTCTTGCATAAAATAACTTGCTGTCTGATCTAGAAATATTAAGGAATTCAATGTTAAATTCAATAGTATGTATTAACTACATTGAGACGAAAATGTACATTTTCGAATAATATAACATATTTAATACCAAACAGAGCGTACTGTATATATAAAACCTGTACCTGTATATATATTAATTGGAAACGAGTGTCATTCCAAATAAAATAAATTTTAATACCAATTGAAAATACTCTCCTTAAAGCGGCAATAAATTCATAGGATACAAGATCTTTCTGTGACTATATCCTTAATGACATGAATCTCAGAAAAGAAATATTTTAGTTCCTGCTCTGAACAGTTGCCTTGCTTGAACAAACAGCCATAATAGTGGTCCATTTTTTAGCTTACATTTATAAAATACAGAATGTAATTATATAGGCTGCTTACCCATATTGTAAGAAGATATGATACTGATCTAAACATTGAAAGAAATTCTATGTAAAAAAGTAACATTTGGTACAACCACCCATTTCTAATAAAATTTATCATGTTACGTGCTCATAATTAATATTAATACTTTAACTTCTTTCATTCTTTGAATCAGTACCTCGGGAATTACATTTTACATAAAAATTATTACCATTCAATAAATCCAAAAATGGAGAGAAAAGATAACACTGAGAAAGAAGAATGCTATTAATCTAGAAAACTTATTACAATACACGAAATCAGAATCTTGAAATATGAACAAGTAAATACTGATATAATTAATTCTAACATTTTATCAAAATAAGTTGTAGAAAGTAATTCCTTAATAATCTTATGCATGTGGAACTTTTTCATACCAAAAGAGAAATATCTGAACTTTGGAAATGCTTAATACATTTACAATAAAATGTAATTATCTTCTTGATAGTCTGGAATATATCTTTTTGTTAGAATATTGCTGAGAACTTTTAATATCACAAAAAAAGAAAAAATGAAAAGTAATATTAAACGATCTCATGCTAATTAAAAATTTCTAAAGAATGTTTTCATCCACATTATAATTACCTGTAAATGCATAATGAATCTAAAACAAAATACACATTATTTTAAAACTTTAAAATTTTGTTATCGAGATATAAATAATCTGCCATGTTGTCAATCAGTTTGCATGCTGTAGGGTTTCATTGCATCGCATAGCAAATTCTCATCATGTTGCACCTAACTGTATCTGTAAACACAAAGAGAAAATAGATATGTCTAGACAACCCGATCAAACCTTTGTGATGTGGAAAGATGAATGAGTATGTGTCAACTTTTCATATTGTTATTTTATAAGATTGTAAATCTTATATTAAACGCATACTCAAACATATTGATATTTCTTTTATGTCCTACCATGTAACCGCGCAGGCAACGGTTACAGCTAATCAGGCTAGTACGACTCCAGGCTTGGTTAACGACCCAGCCGAACTCACTTCTGGAACATCTCAAGCAGACCGAAATATCGCACATTAGTATAGCTGCCGATATTTTACCTCTACACTTTACTTCTTACAGTTAAAATGGAGACTTACCTTCTATCCTTAATTTCTTTAAGGGAGGTTCTTCCGTGCCTGGAGCTGGTGGTTCCGGTTCACTCTAAAAGAAAATACGTTAAAACGTATTGCTAATAATATCTGGATATTTTAAATATACCACATTATTGTCACCGTTTAGGAGAATATGTTCTTGTTGGTATGCGGTCATCATTTTGTGTGGTAGAAGAATAAACTTGATATGTTCACAACCACTCCCTAGATGCCAAAATAATCAATAGTAGTTAGAAAATGGCGTAAAAGGAGAGTAATTTCTACCACAGCTACAACACGTTCAACACGTTGCCAACAAACAAACTAGAAGAACGTAACGGAAATTTAATTAATCAAATTTATTTTTAGAAACCAAAATCATTTATTTCAATCTCTATAATGGTTCAAATTATATTCTAAATTCATTAACTCCATAAAATTCTATTATTAAAGGCTACAGTACAGTTTGTTTCAAAAATCTTTGTCATTTTTAAAATCAAAATCACTTCATTTGTATGTAAGGTTCTTTAAAAATGTCAAAATCAGTCAAAACTGTCAAATGAGAATGACATAAATATTTTGTATTTTAAAAAGGTATTTTAATTACCCATGAATTTAGAATAATTATGGATATAACATTACTCATAGCACTCGCTTCTGTATCCCTACTAATCCTACTCAGTATAGCGTTATTTTTTAAAAAATCCGCTGAAGAAAAAGGTACGTTCGTAACATATGCCCTTAAAAAAATCGTCTAATTAAAGTTTTAGTTGTAGAAAATCGGCCACGGGGGCAACCTCATAGGTTCAGAGATGGGGCGCCACGCAGAGCACAAATGCTTAGAAACAGAGGAGCCAGACTAAGAGCTCACGGTAGTATAAGACGATATATGTACCTTGTTATTACTAATTGACTTTTAACTACAGCTGCACATCAACAAGAGCAGTTAACAGATGATGAAAATGAAGCACCAGATGATGAAGAACAAAATATTGAAGTTCCAGATAGCAAAATTAGGACTAAAAAAAGAGCAAAACTAGAAGCTAAAGCTGAAAAGAAAGCTAAAAGGGAAGCTGCAGAACAATTGATCCAAGAACAAAAGAAAAAAGAGGAACAATTAATGCAGCAAAGGCATAAGCAAGAAGAAGAAGAGAAACGTATAGAGGAAGAAGAAAAGTGGCTTAGGGAAGAGAAGGAAAAACGGGAATATGAAGAATATTTGAAAATGAAAGAAGCCTTTAGCATTGAGCAGGAAGGTTTTGAAGAAGGGGATCCTGAGGATGAGCAAAATTTACTGCAAGAATTTGTTAAATATATAAAAACACAAAAAGTTGTAATTATAGAAGATTTAGCTGCAAAATTCAAACTTAAAACCCAATCTGCTATAGACAGAATTAAAGATCTACAAGCTGATGAAATTTTAACAGGTGTTATTGATGATCGTGGAAAATTTATATATGTTTCACAGGAAGAAATGGAAGCTGTTGCCAAATTCATAAAACAAAGAGGAAGAGTTTCAATTTCGGAATTAGCTGAAAATAGCAATCAACTTATTAGTTTAACACCTGTTGTAAATTAAGATGTAATTATTGCAAATAAATAAATACCGTAGGAAATATGTAAAATGGTATAATATTTATTCAAACAGAATTCATTTTGGAATCAACTCCATCGGACATTTGCTATTATTTTTTTGTTTATATTATGTATCGTATGGGAACATTGAAACTGTATTAATGTTTTAAATTTTTTCGGTTGGCATCGGATAGCAATGAAGTGAGATTTGGTGAAATCTCAATAAAATACTTCAGGCAGGTTATTGAGTTTTAGCTGTCATTATTTTCCGAAAATGTCTTCTGCAGAAACTAAAATTAATGGTTTATTCCTACGCTTGCAAGAACAAAGAGAAAATGCAGTTTCCTCCCAAATGTCTGGTGGATCGAATAATTTATCACGATCACAAAACGTGACGCCTCGCCCTAGAGATCGTAAGTTATATTTATGTTCAAATAATGTTTTTATACGTAATTTATTTATTTAATACAAGCTTAGAAAATGTAAATATACGTTGATGTTGCACTTGCAATTGCAGTGGGTAGTTTCAATTCTTCACCGCAAATGCGGCGTCCAGGCGATTTACCAATAAGACCGAGGCCACCTGATACAGAGATTGATAGAAGATTTAGGGAAATTATGCAAAGTAGTGGTAGGCTCACAATTAATGATGTTGTGTATGATACAGATATTAAAGAAATGGAATATATTGAGGAACTAGGTAGCGGTACTTGTGGCCAAGTTGTAAAAATGAGACATAAACCTAGCAAAGAAATCATTGCAGTTAAGGTATGGATATTTGTATTTAATGAAAACCTTTAATTGATCAAAAATCTTTTATAGCAAATGAGGCGGTCACTGAATACAGAAGAAAACAAACGAATTGTAATGGATATTGACGTAGTTATTAAATCATCTGATTGTAAATATATTGTACAATGTTTAGGTATTTTTATAACCGACACTGAAGTATGGATATGTATGGAATTAATGTCAACATGTTTTGATAAGCTACTGAAACGATTGCAACATCCAATACCAGAGTTTGTTCTTGGTCCTGTTACTTGTGCGGTAATTATTATGACATGATTTTTTTAAAATTTGTTGTATTTGATTTATGGCATTTTAGACAGTCAAAGCGTTATCTTATTTGAAAGATATCCATGGTGTAATACATAGAGATGTGAAACCTTCTAATATATTAGTAGATGAAAAAGGTAATGTAAAATTATGTGATTTTGGCATCAGTGGGAGGCTTGTTGATTCAAGAGCTAAAACAAGAAGTGCTGGATGTGCTGCGTATATGGCTGTAAGTTTAAATTTCTGTTTATAAAACAAGCTAACTTTTTTGTGTTGTTTTCTAGCCTGAACGCATTGAAATAACAAATCCAGATTATGATATTCGTGCAGATGTATGGTCGTTGGGGATCACACTTGTTGAATTAGCAACTGGTGCTTTACCATATCAAGATTGTAAGACAGATTTTGAAGTCCTAGCCAAGGTTATAGGGAATGATCCACCTACTTTGCCTACGAATAAGGAATTTACAAAAGAGTTTAGAAGATTTGTTACTTTATGGTAAGTATGCATTTCCATCATAGTTTTTCTTTACAACAAGCTATGGATATTTTTTAGTTTAACTAAAGACAAGAATCATAGACCGAAATATCGTGAACTTCAGGCTACCGATTTTATTAAAAAATATGAATGCCTCGCTTCTACTCAGGCAACAGATTGGTTCATTGAAGCTATCAGGCAAGCTGAAAGTATAGCAACTAATAGGTCGACGCCGAGGTATGTTGCATGGTTAGTTGCATTTCCTTTTTTTATTTTGTTTTGGTTTTGATAGCACTTTTATCTGCATGTGTGCATATGAGTGAATGGTGAATATTGTGTCCTTACTTATTTTCATATGTTTCTAATCCTGGTTTCATATCAAAAGAAGCGTAAACTATTTAAAAGCGCCTAGATTAAAAAATTTGTATTAATTTTTCCATTAATGAAATGTTGGAATGTAAATAGCAGATATCCAGTTTGTTAACTTAATATAGTCAATTATCAACATTTTTGAAGTACCATCCAATTGATTATAATGTTTCTTATGTAAGGATAGCTTTAACAGGCTAAACCTGTATTCATCTTTGGATACTTACGTTTTTTTTATTATTAAACTATAAGCATTGAATAAGCGGATATTAGAAGAAGAGCAAGCTAATGGAAAATTGCGTGACACTTTTTTGTTGCGCTCTAATCTTTTTCTATGTGCTTCTCTGCACCCCCTATCCATATTTTGCTTAGTTGTATAGTGTCGCCCCCTTGCTATATTTCGTTGTTTGAAAATCTTTATAGATTTACGAATTTTCCCACTATAATAGTGGAGATTGACAAGATGCAGATAGAATTAAACTGGATTTTGTGGCAAGTTTTTAGTCTATGCTCACCCAGCGCGAACCTGACTACACGCAAAAACCGCGTACAGCGCTCGTGCTAAGTAACATAGTACTGACCCGATCGCTTTGTTTCGCCGATTACACGCTACCGCCCGAACATGGAATCTGGTAGACAACAGATGATTGCGATCTTTGATGGGAAAGTAGTCTGAGAGTTGAAATTAAGTTTGAATAATTATTGCGGATCATAGTTTCGGTGATGTGGTTCAGTTGTTGAGGAAGCGAATAGGGTTCAGATGTGGAAATGGCCTTTTGAATACACTGTGTACCGAACGATCGAAATTTACCTTTCCTACCTCTGGATTTAATAGATGAACGCTTCCAGTTAATATGCGCAATTATCGATCGCGCCTAGTGTTTTACCTAAGGAATAATTTTTCAGTATTGTTTAATTTGACTACAATTACAGTCTAATTTGTGTTAAGCTCTATGTTGATTGTTTGTCATAGTAATCATGTTTCTCGTAATATTGTTCTGTAGTTGAATTTGTTGTAATCTTTCAAATATTTGACAACTTGACACCTGTATCTTTTCTTGATTTCTAATTTTTGTGAGATATAAAATTCTTTTAAATTGTTATATGTGTTTTATAATGTTTTATCATACATTAGTGCAGTGCTTTTGTATAAAAGGTAATATTCAAGCTGGTCGAACACGTGACTATTTAATGTGATTACAAATATTCGCAAACTATGGAATCTTATTATCAAATATCCAGTGACACTGTTTATTCAGTGCTTTCAAATACTTACAAATATTAATAATATACAACCAACATTTTTGTATACATGTGAAGAAAACAATGAAATTAGAACAATAGATTATTGTCTATGGGCACAACTTTCTAAATAACAGGAATTGTTTGAAAAACATTATATTTACGAATAAAACCACTTATATACTAATTGGGTTGTTCCATCACAAAACTGTAAATGGTAGGCATAAATTGTAAGAAACAGTATTACTAGAAGATCAACGTTTAGCGCGGAATTCTAAATTACAGAATTATTCTTTCCATGAGAATTTTACAATATAACGATTTTTCCATTTTCTTAATACTGATTTTTAAGATTTGTACCTGTAATTAGATGGCGTGCCAATCAAGGTGAGAAGAAAGAAGATCTGTGTAACCGTATTCAGGCAACCATGCGTGGAAATAATTCCACAACTGCGAAATACTGTCTCAAACAACACAAAGCGCATTGAAAAATGCATTTGGCAAATTTAAAAAATATATATCTTTCTTTTTTAGCTACAAGTGATGGAAAATAATAGTAAATAAATCTGTTTTGTTAATAATATTGTTTTCAAAAGTTTACATTTATAATGATATTAGACTCACGCGTTACTTTTGCCAACCTCTGTATTATTATTACCGTGTTTGCAGTGTGAACTTCTAATTGCATTCCACACCAACTTGATGAATGTTATAATTAAGTGTAGAACTCTAAATGTTAATGAAGATATATGTATATATGTAGGTATATTACATGTGATGCTATTGTTTGTTATGCTTTCCTATATTTATGTTGCATGCATTAACAAGTTTTTTTGTGAATTACAGGCGTATGTAGTTGTTGCTATCTCACCTCGCTATACTACTTGATGTGGACCTTTGTGTATTACTGAACTGTACGTGTATGCTCTTACTTCGGATTATGAAATTATAGTTTAACTGATAAGTGATGTTTAGCAGGATATTATGTCTGCGAAACTAGGAACAGAACCGCATTTGCTGGTACGGAATTAAAGATAAATAATAGCATATACAATTTAGTACAATTTCTTAAGCTATATGAAATTACTAAATAAGGTTCTGAGTAATGCCTTTGGGAACGAAACAGGTTGATGCCGTTCATTACAGCAATGGTTTCAAGCATTTACTTATACCACTTTTGTGTAATGTTTACCAAACGCCCTCTATAGTGTGAGTACTTATACTACGCTTATACTACCCGGACGAAGTCGATCAAAACATTACGATTTTTTGAAATAACTGAAAAACAAATTATTATATTTTAACGCAGTTAAAAATATTACTTCGTTGATGTGTAGGCTGTCGAATTTTTAAATTGTTGGTTAAAAGGCGATTGACTTCACCCCAACCCCGACTGAAGTCGGTTGTCCATACTAAAATACATGATTCTCACTTTAGAACAGTTTAGTACTAAATCACGTACTCCAATACTGTGGCACTGGAACACTGAAACACTTCACTATCACCCCTTACCACAAACACTTCACTGACACTGTGCGCACGTTTGGATAGCTAAGCTATCATCTTCAGTAGCAATAATGAACTACCTAACTAAGGCAAGAACTAACCTACTTATACAAAATATCGTCACGGTTGACTGGCCGTGGTCACGCTACCGATAACAAAGAGAAAAGGCTGGAACTTAACGGTCTCTTTGTTTGTGTATAAATAGGTTAGTTCTTGGCTTAGTTTGTTAGTTCAGTATTGCTGCTGAAGATGATATCAGCTATCGAAACGTGGGTACAGTTTCAGTGAAGTATTTGTGGTAAGGGGTAGTAGTGAGGTGTTTCAGAACAGTTTAGGTTAAAATCAATTAATTAAGAATTATATATATATTCAACAATTAGCAACATTTGCGGCAAAATTTTACAATGAGACGCATATTAACAAAAAAAGAAGCATTTATTCTTTCCGCTTTAAACAATTATTGATTTTTCTTTCCAGAATTGTTTCCAAACTAAAACCACGTCCAGTGTGCTTCTGTATATCGATGTTTCGCTCTCTATCATACGAGCCTTCTTCTGGGCTTCTTCATGTCAAACCCTGTTGACATGGAGACAAATACAAGTACACCTCACACCATAACTTCGAAATCGAACAAGTTTCGACCAGAACCATGTGATTGACTTCGCATATTGTACAAGCTAAAAAACTTTTTAATGTATGATAATTGATGGAAAATTTACTGTTCAAAAAACAGCTAATTGTTTATGGGTTGTTGCCATACTCATTAAAAAATGTAAAAACTGTGATACTGAGTACAAAATAACGGAGCTTGCTCCGTTCCTCTCAACTCACCCTGTATGTCAAATATGTTCGTAAAATGTTGATTTTTTCTAAATTTTTGGCAGCAATAGTAGTAACAATATAATATGACAGTCAGGCTGTAAGTACTTTTGCGGTCCCGGATGTAACAAAATCCTTGACTGCAAAACTGCACTATGTCTCTTGGTTTCGGGGTGCGATTTCCATTTCTTGGTAGAAAATATCTCAATAAGGAAATGCTTGAAAATGTGTTGTAACAAAATTACCCAAAATATTGAAGAAAAGCATATTGCATATGCAGCTAACCAAGGTCAGACACAATTAGGCAATTATTATTACGAGCAGTTTGTAAAAGCACATTTCCTAATTTTTTCAGACATACACCTTCACCATCGCTTAAGAGGCAAACCGTAACAACTACAAAACCCCCGATGCACCACCCAGTACAGCAGTCGATGACCAACGGTAGTTCGTCGCTTTCCGTATCACCAAACAAACAATACCTGAACTCGTCCCATCCGGACTCTAGGATGAAGCCTTCGTTACCTTCGGACGACCGAAACAATCACATGTCCCGCATATCCGCCTTTCAGAACGCCAATCTCATGCACCAAAGAGACCACCTACACCAAAGCTCACCCGACAAACCGTACCACCAAAGCAAGACGGAATGTTCTATGCGCAGCTACTCGCCACTGCAATCATATCAAAGTCAGATGAACGCGAAGAACGCGACGAGTCAGGATCGGGCGCTCATCAAATCGCCTCACTTCCAGCGACGGAACGATATCAGTTCTGACAACAGCCCTTTCACGTCGCCGATTTTAACGAGAAAAATCGATTACCAACCCGGATTATCGTCGCCCTTCTTTTCTAGGAAATCAGATAGTAGGCTGGGTTCGCCTCTAGATCCGTCTTCTATTGGTTATAGAAGCCCGTATCATAATGACGAACCGCAGCAACCTTATTATGAAAGCTCTAGTCCAATCGTTCGGCAACGTTTCGAACATCAACAGAAGCAACAGCAGCAGGCCCGCGAAGCTGAAGAGGCGGCCAAATTAGATTCAGGTATATATATATATTTTTGACTTCCTTTGGCTATATTTATTTCTGAAATTTAGTACGACTTATGTTTAAAAACGTTTCCAACAGAATACAATCAGTAAGGCCATTTATGTTATTTTAGAAGTCTTCGTCAGAGGTAATCCTATTTCTATAGAATAGGGGTTCCCAAACTTAACCCCGCGGCGCACTTACAGGTTTAGTATTTTATCTTGGCGCTTTTGCCAAAATACGTGTACAATGACCTAATTCACAAAAGTGAAAGCAATTTTTAAGATAAATCTCACTACCTCGTATTTATTAAAACTGAGATAAGATAATACAAGAACCATCAAACTAAAATATGAAAATACAAAAAATGACATAAATGGTGAAAACTTTCAGCAAGTAAGTTAATGTGATGGGCGAGCTTACTAGTCGCCACTCATTTTTTTCCAAACGCGGAATAAGATTTGACGCTGCCACTCCTTTCTCGCTCCACATCGATTTTTGAGTGATATTGAGTGATATGCTTTTTATTACAGCTACAGCTGAAAATACGATTTCATACAAATAGGCTATCGCAAAGGAATTACGATCTTTACAGCTTTTAAACTCAGAGTTGGATATTCATTTTTGATTGATATTCAAAACTCCACTAAATCGGAAGAAACAAGATGTTTTCAGGCTCTTGTCGCAAGAGAGTTCCCTTCTTCCTGTGAATTCTGGCGGAGCTTAAGCACGAAAAGAATCTTAGATTCACGCAAATTTCGCGACATTGTCTTCCTCAAAGTATTTTGCAAACCACAGTAGTAGTAAGCTTTGAGAGGTGTTCCTTGAAAAGGGACAGCAAGTCTTGCGAAGCAACATCTTCATTGATTTTTTTATCCACAGCTGCAGCTTTTTTCTAAACGCTGCAATCTTCTCCAGAAATATGCATGCCTTGCAGAGACAGATTCAAGGCATTGAGTCTGTCGACTTGCTTATTTAATAAAAAAATCTTTCAATTTTCCTACGACTTAACGAAAGCACAAAACGAAATACTGTAATAACGCAGGCGTCTTAAAACGGTTTAGTTTTCTTCTCAGATGCTTACTCTCCGATTGTTACTTAGGAACTGAACTGGTTCGCTGAAGTGGTACCGTATTTATACTAACCGCCCCATGTACTTAGAACTTTCACGAAACTTCGACAATGTTCGATTATGCTATGTTTATACGTAACTTTTTAGTTTATAGAAATTTCTTACCCCTCTCTTGTTGCTTACATCAAATAGAAATAGCAAAGGAGCTGAGGTGTACTCTTTTATCTTATCGTTTATAAACTAAAAAGTTAGTTGTGAACATGTCCTTTTGGATCTCTGATATACCAACGGTACCAACTGGAACCCGATTGTACATTTGTATATACCTTGGATACGTTATGGAGCCCGGCAACGTTGCCAAACCTCCCGTTTATATTTCTTTTTTAGTTTTAAGCTACGATCTATCTTGCGCAGCGTTCGCAAGTGGAATGCGCCTCGCGCCTGAATTGCACTGTAAATATGATTTACAAGCAATGCACTTATTTAGTATTTGTATGATCACTGTTGCCGTGTAATATAGAAAGATAAAATAAGGAAAAACATAAGGATTGTACTATTTAGAATTTTTTGTGTGCACGCACTAGCTTTGCCTTTATATAGAATTAAATAGAAAATAATGATTTACTGTTAGTTTATTACTTAAAAAACGAAAAACCGGGAGTACCTTAAAGGTTGGAATGAAGAGGAACGGGGCACTTTAAAAATTTGAATTCGAAATCATTTGAAGAAACAATATGGAAAATGTAACGGTTAAAACAAAGCCAGTTTGGCTAGCTATAATTTCTGAAAGCAATTTTTCCTAAATTTCCTGCTGTACATTTCAGGGGGTTGCCACGAAAATTTTTGTTTCGATTTCCCTGATTCTCCTTAGCTTTCCTTGACTAACACTCTACGTACACTACTTTTATCTTAAGATTAATACTATATGTGATGCTGACTGGGAATATCCACTTTAAGTTGTAAACATGATTTTTCAGTACAGCAGAATATAAGTGGAGAGATCAAAAAAATCTTGAGGTTTTGATGCATTCGATGAGAGCGCTTCATGAACTACGAGTACAAACGATTTAAACTTTATTTTTTTTCCACCCAGCATCACATAGAACCATAGAGTAAAAACACTATTCTTCACTAACTTTGGGAAGAATGCTCTTAGGAACTAAATAACAACATAAACCAAAATGTGATTATTGGATACAAGAGAACAATTATAACTAACGGTGAGAAGGTTTAACATATACATTTTAGAAAAAATTCAATAAGTTAATGTGAATACATGAGTATTAAAGAACAGTAACATGAACTGAAGTGATTGTTCTTACGAGCATAAGAGCCATGTGCATTAACTTCGGAAAAGTTTCAATTAAGAAGTATTAATTGCGGAAAACTTCAACAATAAACCTATTTTCTACCACCACAACAACGATTGTCAATAACATAGTTTTTCCCGGACTTTCTTGGATTCGTTATCTTTTAAATAAATTTACACAGTTAATTCTTTTTTTTGGCCTCCCGTATGTTTTCCGTTTGTCTATATTTTCTTATTTGTAAGATGATCCAGCCAGTCTATGCACTTTGACATTCCATTCTTGCAAGAATAAACCATTACATGTTTATCGTATTTGAGATTTTCTTAGATACTCTTTAATTTACACTTTATTTACGGCTTTTCTGAACCTGCTATTTTATTGCCCATTTTCTTAGAGTTGTTCTTGTCTAACTTGATCTTCTTTCCAAATTGATAAAGACAAAATATACTCAGTAAGATCTTTCGGTCGTCAATTATGTTCGAACCCTTTCTGGAACCGATCGAATTGCGCCTAGTGAACTTAGTCCTTGAGTATTGGCTCGCTTTCTATGTTAATCAGACGGTGCAAATAACCTTTTGACGTCTTTTTATTATTGCCTGATATTTTCCCATCTTCGCTATGTGTACCGGCTTCTTTACTTCCTTCTCTTCCATGTTGTCACCCTTATTTTCTAACAATCCCCAGAATCTGGTCTGGTTTTTGTACCGTGTCGTAATTTTTGCTGACATTATTTTTAGCTTTGTATTGCTTCGTCATGCGTACGCGCATCGCTCGTAACAATTTCTCTATTTTTACCCTTTGTACATGTTCTGGTTTGTTTCTTCCTTTCCAACATTCTTCAGACCATTTTCTTCTATCCTTTCTTCGCTCTCTTTCCAACCTTGATCTTTCTAACAATATCTTTCAGTTTGGTTTGTTATTGCTCCTAAGCGTCATATTTTGATATGATTCTTTCACTCGAATATTGGTTTCAATTTACTTTCTTTATATTTGTCTGTTTATGCATTTTTACTACAATGCTTGTTACTTAATAAAATTCGTTTTTCACGTGTTTCTGTAGCAGCCTCGCTCTCAACTTCTCATCCGAATCTACATAGGTACTGTTTCCTCCTTCGTCAATCTGTATGTTCGTATCGTTTCAGAATTAACGCAATTTCACTTGCTGTTTCAAATTCCTCTTTATCTATGCCCTTTTTAATTTTTGCCGAAAGCATATAGTGATCGGGAAATGTTTCCGTTTCTCTGTCAACCATCACGTCGCTTACTTGCTTTTCTCATTAAACTCTGACCTACTACGCTTCTTCTGTAATTGAGCTTTATCGAGTGAAGCAACAGATTTCTTTATGATGGAAATAGGTGGTTATCACTACTAGATTGTTCAGAAGGTAATATTCCATTAGTTTTATACAAGTATTATTTACCTTATCACCTTAGAATTCATATGACCAGCAATAACAGTATTAATTTTCTCAGGTATTAAGTTCCATTCAATTTCTCAATACGTCCATGATAGTTTAGTTGTATCACATCTTTATTCGTTCAAAAAAATAATTCATTCCTGGTTTGAGCAGATTAATATTGTTTGCCAGAAAACTATATTGCAGTTTAATTTTATTACACGAGGTAAACGAACGAATCAGCATTAATAGCCCGTGATTTATTAGCTTTTGCAGTTTTTGAATCTTGGAAAAGCAATTATTTCCATAAGTTTAATATATAACTCATTATACCGAAAGTGTTTTGCGGGCGATGCAAATCGCAAATTGCATCTTGTGTTACAGAGCGTGATTGTGGTGGATTTCCGTCGCCTTTAAATGTTGTTCGAGAGGTAATATTTCTTATCTTATTTATGAGTACTGTAATTAGTTTTGTTAAATTTTTTACAGCGGGCATCTATAGCATTGGATATAAGTATTGCCAGTGTTAACAGGATTTCTTCCGATGTACGAAGCGATAAACAACTTAGTGAACCCAAGGAAAATAGAAGCCTGCTGTGAATATCAACAAATTCATCAAGTTCTCTATCAGAAATGCTGTGTGTGACATGTACAGAAACAGTAAGTTTAGTTAAACATATTAATTATATGTTGTTTAATGAATATCGATCTCGTATTATTGCAGAGCCGTATATTACTCTTTTTTTCGGTGCTCTGCTAAATGAGATGGATGTTTTTGTAGGCAGTGAAATATTATGTACAGTGCAGTTTTCTTAAAAATTCAATAATGTAATGTAAGTGCATCAAAAGTTTTATTAGATTTTTCTCATTATTATTTTATAGAAATAAATCTGCACCACTGCACAAAATAAACCAACTTGCAGAGAAGTATGTTCATAAAGTCCTGTCTTTGCCACCATATCATTGTATTTTCAATTTCATAGAAAACATCTAGGGCATATGGAAATGTAATTATACTTGACATATTAAAGAAAGTGGTTACGTAATTCGAAACACAAAATCAGTTTGGCTAGATGCCCCCAAAATATTAACCACAGACACCTGGAAAAAGACGATAGAACATACAGAGAAGAAAGTACGGAAATGGTAGCTTAGAGAAAAGGAAGATTGATCAGGAAGAACCTCTAGAATTTATTTTATATGGGTATAAGAAGTAAGAGCGAAGAAGATTTTGAATCATCAGATTAATTTACAACGTGACATTTTGTCAAATAATGAGATTGTTATCATGTACTGCATGCATTATTTATTAAATTATATTCATCATTTTAAAATAAGTATAACTTCGTTTTACTACAAAGCTGTATGCGCCATTCAAACTGTGATCCCTACAAATATATTTTTCTTTTTGTAATTATTTAATCTTTTATTATGAATACCTATGTCAATAAAGGGTATTAAGATATTTATAGGTTTATTTTTTAATTTTAGGAAATAACAATTGCTTAAATAAAGTAATAATTACAGTAATCCTTAATAAAGTAATTGGTGATCCTACATTTTCAGCTTCCATTTCAGATGACTACTGTTCATATACAAAAACCAGTGCAAGATAGCCAGATTGTCATTGGTTACTTTGGTTGCTCTTCGAAAATCGTTTAGTGGAATTTAAATATTTTAGTTATAAGTGTTTATATTTATTAGTTTAGTTAAATTCTCTAATCTAATAATATAGAGTGAAAATTATACCTACACTGCCGGCTGTACGTATTTAGCCACCTATGTTTTGTTTAGAATTTCGAAATAAAATCGCATTTGAGTCGTGGATATTATTATTTTTCATTTCTAAGAACTCGCTAATAGAACGTATACTAATGAAACTTACGGATAATGTGTATATATATGGGGGTTGTTTGTATCTACTCTCATTATCTGTAGTAGATAATTCATAACGAAGAATTAAGATAAAGCATAGGTGGCTAAATACTTATGGATGGTAGTGTACAGTAAATGATAGCAAATACATTTTGCAAAAAGTCATTGGATACTTGATCTTGTTTTAACAACCGTTTTTAATTAATAAATAACACTACTTAATACAATAATGAATAATAAATAAAAATTACTTATGTGTTGTTTACACTACTTAATACGTTTGTTATTACCAATATTGTAATCTAACATTGTCCAATTATCTAGATGAGCGCCTTGAAACGGAAACTGTAAGCTGCAGGATTGTCAAGTTATTTGATAAGCGTAAGGTATTTTTTAAAGAAATTCTTGCTTTAAGCTCTCTTTTGCTACACTATATCACAAGGTTTATAAAACCTTATTGTTGCTATTAAAACAGCTGTCTGTAAATTGATATTTGTAATATTCAATCGAGCAACATAGCATAAACATCAATGACGTGCACCGCTTGTTAAAGAGAAATCCATAAATATGTAGGTATTATTATGCAAACAAAGACGTGTTTCGTTGTACAGAATGGGCTAATAAACCGATATGGTAAATTAATTTGAAAACTCATGGAGTATTCGAAAATTAAAAAATTGTTGCATTCTTAGGTTCCAGAAATGTATGTTTTTAATATTTCTCAAAATTGTTTTCTTTTTTGGTAATTTAAATAT
>LR737452.1:75208-149426 GCA_902655005.2 Marronus borbonicus | reverse complement strand
CGAAAAGTACCCCACCCCGTGTCCCCGAAAACGTGCCACCCCGACCGGAACAAAACTAGTCCCACCCCAACCCTAGCCGAAAAGTACCCCACCCCGTGTCCCCGAAAACGTGCCACCCCGACCGGAACAAAACTAGTCCCACCCCAACAACTACTTTATTCGAGCATCAAAGGAGTTCCCAAAATTTGAAAATGAAAACAGTGTCATATTTTGGAAATGTCAAAAAGTGATTCAGTGTCTTCCAAACCAAATACTAAAACTTCAACCCAGAAATCGACTCCAAAAAAGGCTTTCGTATCTGTCAATGACACAACTTCACAAAATTGCCCTCATTGCAAACAATCGCATAAGCCTTATCAGTGCCCACATTTTCTAAAATTATCACCGACAGAGCGCTATGACGTGATAAAATCCTTAAAACGTTGTGTTAATTGTCTAGGATCGCATTTAGTTTTCAAATGTGCTTCAAAAAATACTTGTTACGTGTGTCGCAATAAACACCACACTTTACTACATTTCAAAAATCCTTCGAACAATTGAAATACTTCTGCGTAAGATACTGCTTCTACTAGTTCGCAAAATGTTCCACCTCAGATTCACGCTTTAAATTCATTTTGTCAGCCACTGTTCTCCTCGTTTTTATTAAAGATATTTCCGGTGCACAGCAACCTTTGAGATTAGTCATTGACTCTGGCTCTCAACAATCCTTCATGACAAAAGCTTGCGCACAATGATTAAATCTCTCCCGCAAGAAATATAAATTACCTATCACTGGTGTTGGTGACACAAATTGTACTCAAACAAAGGGAATTGTTTTGTGTACTTTGAGCTCAAGAATGCCTTTGCAACCTGAGTTAACAACAAACGCTGTCATTTTGCCTCGTATCACTTCCAAGTTACCTTCTGCTGTTTTACCTACCGATGTTCAAACTCAATTCATGGGTAAATGTTTAGCAGATCATTTCTGCATTTCTGCAAGCCAGGTCCAATTGATTTTTTACTGGGTGCTGACCTCTGGCCTCAAATTGGACCTATCAATAATCCAGTTGAAAAAAATCCGTTTCTCTTCTCAGTTGTGAGACTTCGCTTAACAATATTCTAGAACGCTTTTGGCAAATTGAAGAAGTTTCGACTCCGAAAATTGAAAATCCTGAGGAGCAAAAGGCTACACTAGATGCCACTGATAGATACATAGTACAATATCCATTAAAAACCTCTTGTTCCGAATTTAGTGATACGCACAAAACGTCTTTCGTTTAGGAAAAAAATATCATCAACAAATGTGCGGCCAAATCTAGGGGAACATTGGAACAAACATTTTGGTTTGTTTTTGCATTTCTGCTGGATAGAGATCACAACTAATATATCTAATATATTCCTGAAGTTAAGAAACATACACAAAACATTGTAAATCTGTTAATAGAGGAATTTTGCTATGAATCAGTAGTAACTTGCTTTACTATTGCATAACGAATGAAAATCTGTTGCGTTAGGTAAAGTGCGTCTAGTTTCTGTAACTGTTTTTGCTAAACCTTTAGGGTTTGGGTTTTCATCTAGTTTTTATATTATAATAGCAGAATTTAGCTGTAAAATTTATTTTGAAGTATATAAAGTAATAATGTCACCCAGACATTTGAAAGTTTTTAAAAAGGCTGGATTACATTAAGCAAGAACCTTTAGAGAGAAAAACTAGTACGTGGCTGCGGGAAGCGATTCTATTACAACGCTAACTTTTTTGCGGTAGGCAGATAAATTACAATACCATTATAATCGACAAATAACATGATATATATTTTCGTAATGATGATGGTAATCAGCTATGGAATGACATTTCGTATAGAACGCATGAAACGACAAATTCAGTTTGCTCCTCTTGTGACGCCAGCCACACTGAATAATACGGAACCTGTACCAGCTAATGTAACCGGTTTTGAACAAAATAGAATCGTCGGCGGTGAATTCACTACTATTCAACGCTTTCCCTTTTTAGTTAATATTATGACTGGCAATTTGCATATTTGCGGTGGATCATACATACATCCTCTTTGGATACTAACAGCGGCGCATTGCCTTTTGACAAACCAAAGGACGGTACTAACCTGTAGGATGGGCGCGACTTATCTTAACGATTTCAATAAGCAAGTCAGAAAATCCACAGCCCTTTATCCTCACGAAAATTACAACGCCAAAAACGACTCCAACGACATAGGTCTAATTAAGATCGGTAAACCGTTTACCGGAACAAATAGAGTATCGCTAGTGAAATTGGCAGAAAGGCAAGTCGGAATTCCGCAAAATTGTAAAGTAGCCGGTTGGGGTGTTCAAAGCCAAGACGATATGAGAGATCGATCCAAACTCTCAAACCAGTTAAAATACGTAGAGGTTCCTATAATTAATCAGCAACGATGTAGCGAATTATATTATTTGGACAAATTTCAAGGTCATTTCAAAGACAGTAAAATTTTTTGCGCTGGTTTTGAAGAAGGAGGTCATGATGCATGTCAAGGTGATTCCGGAGGACCTCTTGTATGCGACGGTATGCAAACTGGTGTCGTTTCTTGGGGAATTGGATGCGGGAATGAACTGCCGGGAGTTTACAGTAACGTTACCTATTTTGTTGGATGGATTAAGAACAAAATTCAATCTTACGGTAGAGTGGACCTAAGATCCGACGAAGTTACTTACAGTGGAGCTATTACGCATGACAAGTTTCTTATATTAGCCGTTATATTGCAGAAATGCTTTTCAATAATAAATGTATAAATGTTGGAAGTGTAAATAAATTACAGTTTAATGAAACGAAAACGAAAAAATTTACAAAATCTCACATATTAGCAACTAATCGCAAAATACTTTTTAAAGAGCCTGGGCGGGAAGCTGACCTCCCTCACATTCAGAAGTATGTCACACCTTGTCGAATACCGTCTCCAGCTCCAGAGATACCACAACGGTCCTCTGTTTCCTTTTAAAGGCAGTAGTGACTATTATTGTTACCTGTTACTGTACACGTGTTTCCTTTTAGATTGAGTTCTAAATTACTTGCACATGATCACATTAACTTTTGAAATGATAGCTACCTGGGCCCATAACCTGTAGTATTTCACATATTAACTAAATAAAACTGATAACGTTTCTTAAATCATTTAATGTTTATTTGTTACAGAAGTAAGTATACATCCATTACACACACACTGTTACACTAGCGGTGACTTGCTGCATTAACTGGTATCAGCTGTTCATGATACAACTGAATGGCGGTAATGTTAAAATTGTATGATCGGAAAACATTTTGTCTTTCTTCGTAGCGTCCCTTCTACCTACAACATAGTTTTGTGGGTATACTTTCCTAATATAGTAGTGGTGAAAATGGATTATTAACTGCTTTCGTAATCCATTTTGTTTTTCCCAAAACTGCCATACTAATGTAAAATATTTCTACAAGACTCAGTGTAAATTTTAAGTACATCTAAATGTAATATCATCAATTAGTCGCTCAGTACTCTACAAAATTTTCAGTAAAGTTTCACAAAACAAAACCTATAAAAAGGTTATTTTGTAATAAATTACACAATGTACCTGGTACATTGCCATCTTAAAATTTTCTTCCAAAGAAAATATAACATCACTAAAGCACAGTAATATCTTTTAATGGTATAGACAATCTTCTAATGTATCATTTCGTCCCTAAACAGAGTAAATTAATCTTCTTGCACTTTCAAACCTTCTAAATTCAACTAACTTACTTTCTCGAAATTAATATTTTTATTTGTAAATTAATTGTATTTAACAATAATAATCCTTTGTATTCTTTGTTATCAATAATCACACAACTTTAATCAATGTTTGATACACTATCCCTTGCCATAAATTGGTCTACTGTTTCAACATCTTTGACACCATTTAATTGTAAATGTAATTCTATCCCTCTAATTAACACTTTACACTGATGTTTAATTTTTGCCATATTTCTATTGCTTCATCTATGTTTATTATAAGTAAAAAACTTAAAAGTTTATCTATTTTTTTTTAATTGCATAACGAAGACAACTCCATTTTAGCTGTTTGTTTTTGCTTCCTGTCAATGGTGTTTTAGGTTAACATATTTTTATCATACAACCGATGCATTGAGATCCTGCTACAAGTACAATTGCCTTTTTCTAATAGTTCATCTATTTTTTTAAATTGCATATCGCAGATGTCAGAAAATATGTCTAAGTTAACAATGTTGTAATCATAGGAGTGGCACTTATTTACAGTTTAATGTCATTGCTTGTATGGCAACTCACGCATGCGTATAGTCATTGCTGTGGTCTGTTACAACTCCCGCAGTATAACTTGGCGAGCGGTGGAGATGCGTTGTGAACGTATTTGCAAAACGTGCCACCCATCTGTCCCATTCCGTTACTGTATAGCATTTACCAGTGTCAATATGAGTTCCGTGGGTGAAGGAAAAGTGATTAACGGTCAAGTGCGCGAAACTTCGCTGCGAAAAATTGTGAAAGATATGGGATTCAGATTTAGATGTACACAAAATAACAGAAAAATATTAATCGAACGAATGGATATTAGGTCGCGGAGAATAGATTTATTTGCAGAAAATAAAAACTTGTCGGGAAAACAAAAATCCCATAGTGAAGATCTCTTTTATAACCCAAAATATAAACAAGTGCCAACCTACTGCAAAAGGTCAAAAAGGACAGACAACGACAACGGTCCGTTTTCTCTGTTCATCAGATTTTTATTACTTTTTATGTAAACTGTCTCGTACGCATCTAATTCTCGAAGCGACGTTACGTTTCTAATCGTAACGCGGTACTTGTTTATATTTTGGGTTATAAAAGAGATCTTCCCGTCTATCTGGCCGTGTTTTTCGTATGTCGTAGTTTAAGACGCGTAGAGGGTAGTTGTAAAACAATATTTTTTCTCGGAAGAAGGAATAGTTCATGCATGTTATTTTTAGCACGTCGTAGCTTCAAGGCGTGCAGGAGGTAGAAATAGGCACTTGTAAAGAATATCTGTTCTAAGAAGTAGGGATAGTTTAGTTTTAGAAAAAGTTTTTTCTCATATCATTCGGTCACCCGTTGACGATGAGGACCATTCGTGTCATCGAAACGGCCGTCCCGGACTAATTATTATATTGCTAGTTTTTGTGATAAAACATCACACAAACGGACCAATCGGAGAAACTATCAACACGGTACGACTTCTATTGCGAAGATGGGGAAATAGACCGCGGAAACTATTTCCTTAAGAAATTTTAAATAAATAAAGATAAATGGGGTCAAAGACATTTATGTAAAATCTTCCCGAGTATTATCGAAGCAGTAAATGAAGTAGAAATGCTGCAAAATCCGATCAACTAGAATTTTAATAACGATAATTCGCACGGTGCGAAATGGGTTGCCTAGCTATAAAACAAGTTGGAAATTCATCAGAAGGAAAAGTTCGCAAGATAACTAAAATACAGGGTGGCTGCAAAAATTGCACGTAACAGTATAACCCATGCATCTTTGAGATTGCCCTGCGACAACAATAATATATTTACAATATGGAATGCCCTGTTCTACTGTTTGGATAGATGGCATACCTTATTTATTTTGTATTATTAATTTTTCAAATGAGACATATGGAGAAACGATAAGAAACAACAATGGGAAAAAACTCATTGATTTCTGTATAAATAATAACTAGAGTAGAAAAGTATTAACTCTAGATTACGTATTAATAAATCGAAACTACAGAAAGGAAGTCAAAGATACTAGAGTACGAAGAAGACCAGAAATATATTCAGACCACTACTTATTAATGACAAAAATGATCATTGTAGAAGGAAAAAACATAAGAAATGTGCAACACAAAAAGCAAAACACAAAGGAAGTAATAAAATGTTTAAAATTAAGACAACCTGAAGTAGCTAATGAGTATAAAGAAAACATAGAAAAAGAAATGCTAAAATTAAATACATTACTTACAGATACCAACCTGGAAATGCTTTGGGCAAATATAAAAACTACAATTCTATTACAAGAATAAACAAAAACAGAAAGCAAACAGGATGGTGGATTGAAGAAATAAAAGAAGCAGTTAAACAGAAAAAAGTAATGTGGAAGAAACACTTGCAACTAAAAACAGGAGAAAGCTACTCAGATTATAAACAGCATAGAATAAACATAAAGGAACTAGTCAAAACAGCAAAACAAAGGTCGTGGGAAGAATTTGGGGAAAAATGGAAAGCCATAATCACAGCAATCAGAAGTTGTTTTATAAAGTTCCGAAATCTCACAGAACCAACAAGAAATACAGCGATAAGTATATTACATCCAAGGAAGGAAAAATGCTGGAGGAGGACAAAGAGATTATGGCAAGATGGAAAGAATATTTTGAGATTATCATTATGCATCATGCAAGTCAAACAATACAAGTGCAAGAAGAGGAAAAACAGATGGATATCGAAAGGGAAAACAATATTAAAACTAAAGATGGGAAAGGTGACAGGCCATGACAATGTAACACTAGAAATGGTTAAAAACAAAGCTCTTTAATACAATATGGTCAGACGAGAGAATCCCAGAAGAATGAGCAATACGTATACTACTACCCATTTTCAAGAAAGGCAACCATCGTGAATGTGAGAATTATAGACAAATATCGATAATGAGTATAATAGTTAAAATGTTCGAAAGAATATTGGATGAAAGGTTAAAACGACAAACAGAGACAACTTGAAGATTCACAAAGCGGTTTCAGGAAAGAAAGAAGAGTCCAAGACCATATATTCACAATAAAACAAATAATGGAAAAAAAGGGAATATAACAACACAAACATGGCGTTTATAGATCTAGAAAAGGCGTTCCATAGTATATCAAGAAAGGAGATATGGGATAGTTTAAGAAGAAGAGGAGTGAGTAGTAAGCTGAGGAACAACATAGAAAGTATGCACAAGGATACAAAAAATTATGTACGAACGAGAAACACCCAATCAGAAATATTTCAAACCAAAGACGGCCTAAGGCAAGGCGGAGTTTTGAGCCCTACACATTTCAACTTAATAATGGATAATGTATTACAGAAAATAAAGGACACAGTAAGGAAACTATCAGCAGGGTTTAGAAATATGGAAAGAACATCAATAAGTGAATGTATCTTCGCGGATGATTTAGTGAGACTGATCTCCAACATAATCTAGAAATATGAAATAAAGCTCTGCAAAACAAAAATCTAAAAATCAACACGTAAAAGAAACAAGATAATGATAGCTCGAAAAGAAGATAAACATCTATCGGTGACACTAAACAACAAAAAAGTGGAACAGGTATATCTTGAGGTAAATATATACAAAGATGGCAAGAATGAGGCAGAAATAAATGAAAAAATAGAGAAGGCAACTCGATTGTACTACACTTTGAACAAAGCATTTGTAAGGAAAAAAGAGGTAATAAGAACAAAGATTAAGCCGATATTAATATACGGAAGTGAGAGCTGGGTACTTACAAATCAACAAAAAAGCAAAACACAAGCGGCAGAGATGAGATTTCTAAGAGCAATAAAAGGCATTACAAGGAGAGATAGAATACGAAATGAGGAGGTGAGGGCGGAATTATGAGTGGAAACAGAATTGCAAAAGAAGAGGATAAGAGGGAGACCAAGAAAGAAGTGGGACGACATGGTGGCGAAATGTTTGGAGGAGAGGCGAGTGAAATGGGGCAGTGGAAAAATGTTGGCGAGGGACAGGAAAAACTGGGCAAGATTTGTGCATCCGTGAAGAGCAGCGAAGCAGCCTTACACCTTACGGTTAAAAAGGCTTTATCGATTATATTATTATTTTTCTGCCTTTAAAAACGTTGTCGGGGCTCAAAGACAAACAACTCAGGCGATATATTCAATATAAAATGGATTTATTCTACACTTAACGTCTGTCAAACGTCTTGCCAAAATAAAATAATCATTGTCAAACTTAAAAATAGCAAACTAGATAAATTAAATCCAATACTATTTACAAACTACCGTACGTAACACTGCTCCCTTCTTAGATCTGTTCTGTCCCGGAACAGGAACTACTGTCGTCAAGACGGTACAGACATCTCACTCCTTTTCTGCACAGCGATGTTTGGCGGAAAACGTTACTGTCCGTCGCTTTCCCTCTCCTGCCCGTGGGTTGTAACAGCACACCAGAAATTCAAGATTTCTTCAATCATGCTTCTTACGATCCTCCAGTTCAAGCTATCCAATCCACAGCCTAATTATGGTATTCTGATCTTATTGATTCCCAGCTCCAACAGCTTTCCTCTTAAGCTTATCAGGCTGTCCCATATGGAGTGATAAGTTGGCTTTCCCATTGAAGTCTCTTTGGCCACCAAATAGAACAAATATCGTTCATTTCCCGATAGATACAGCGCCTTGCCGACCTCAGGATACTGACTTTGGAGGTCTTCAACTCCTCCAAACTTCTTGAATAAGCTGGCTATACCCTTTTCCATTCTTAGGTCCTGGGCAACACAATGCGCTAACGCGCAACCTTCAGGAGCCAAAAACAGATCCTTTTGAATCTCCATCGTCGCACCGTGACGCACTTTGTGACTATTTTCAACTTATAAATAGCAAACTAGATAAATTAAATCCAACACTATTTACAAACTACCGTACGTAACAATATATATATTTTTTCAAAGGACAGAGATGCTTTTCTTAGCGAGCTGGCACATATTCCTTTACAACTAAGTAGAATAATTATTATTGATGCGTTGTAAAAACGTTAACTAGTGTGAAATTTTCTTCAAGAATAAATATATATACATAAAAAAAACTTAAATGTGGTATTGTAATAGTTTAAGTAACCGTACCCCAACAATTAGCTGGAAATCTAAGCAATTGTTTGTCATCGTGGTTGGGAACAGCACTTTGTTGCCTTCATTTAATCAATTTTTTCATGTGTCATGTTTGCAGGGGCAGACACTTCCTTCACAATTCCTTAAGTCACGATATTTCTCTTTTCAAACGACCTTTCTAGCGAGAAAAATACAGTTTCGTAGTGGAGTCTACCTGAAATAATGGAACTATCGTTATTAAAATGCACGATTAAGCGTTCGAAATACGTACAGCTACGATCGTTTCTAGTGATCCACGACGATGCGTAAAATTCGAATAGATGGAGAGAGGACGCAACAATGTTGTCTTTTCACCAAAAGTGCGGTTTTCCTATTCGTTTTAGCTTCGAAAACACGATAAAAGTAACATTACATTCTATAAATCTGAGTTCGCTATTTTATATCTCATTACTAGAGCGCGACATTCTCGTTTGCCCCAGAAAAAATGTGTTTCAATCAGAGGAAAGTTTAATATTATATTATGTAAAAATTTCGATTTTTCTAGATTGCGCCATCATTTTAACAATAGTGTTGCCTAAGATCCGTTATACATATTCAAAGACTACTTTAAGTACATCGCTGTAGAGTGTAGAGACCACTGTAGAAACGTAGACTACGATGCAGGTGTTGAACGCCTCACTTCCGGATCTCTTCTCAACCACCTAAGCATATTCGGTAAGTTGTTAAGTATATTGCGTTTGCGTTTTTATACATTTTCTTGTTGTTTTTTGTTCTAAATAACGCACATGTTTATTTCGGTTACCCCAGCGCAGAGACGCTACTGCTAGGGAATTGACTTGTTGCACTCTACTCATTACGCTGGCTGTAACTTACCTCTTAGAAAAGCACAAATTTGAAAGAGAAACGGTACCTGGTCCAAAACGTCGGGAGAGATTGCGGACGTTTTAATTTTGGGTTTCTGTTACTGACTGCTTCGCAATCTCTGTGGGGTCTGAAAGTTTTAACCCAAAATTCAAAATTGAATGGACAATTGAATTTTTCACTAATCGGAAAATTGATTTTTAACTTAAAGAAATATTACAGCTTATCTACTCCAGTAACACCACATATATATTCTAGTTTCATTCAATCAGACGGAAGTGAACCAGTGCCTGTATTTCTTTCTTTTGATGTTAATCAACAAAACCAAAATATTGAAGATACACTCAAAAGAAATGTTAAATACCGTGTTTTGTAATGGTCTGTATAATACACCTCTGATGCTTATGGTACTGCTCCAAATTGTTCTCAACGGTTACATTTTTTCTCCAGTGAAAGGGGAAATCCTTCTTCGAAACATAATATCCTTTATGTTGCCTAGAATACCGAGGCTCAACTCTAAATAAAAATGTTATACCGGTAACTCATTAAACAGAACCCCATTATAGAATTAATGGAATGAAACAATAAAGATATTAAACTTCTTTGATACTTGTTGAAATTTGCCATTTATTTTTGTGCCCTTTCCTAAGCCGATGATCGATTATCTTCGCAATAACTTGTGTTTCGTAACGGTTAATTATATTATTCCGATTTACTATTGGCGATCACTTATCAAATGATTTTTCTTTAATGAAATGAAAAATTCTTTTTTAAAATATACAAGGTAGTATATTTTTGTAGTGTCTTGTATATACCAGGTGTGTCGGTAATTCTTTTCCGGTTTTTTCGCTAAAGAAAACACGTTACTTAGAATGGATAGTTAAAATTTATTTATTCAAAGTATTGGCCATTTGATTCTATACATTTTGTCCATCTCTCAGGCAATTTATGAATGCCATTCCAAAAGAACAGTTCCTCCTTTGAGCTAAACCATTCATCGAGCCATTTTTTAACTTCTTCGAAATCGGCGAAGTGCTGCTCTGCAAGCGCGTGCCCCATCGATGCGAAAAGGTGGTAGTCGGATGGAGCCAGGTCTGGAGAGTACGGCGGGTGCGATAAAACTTCCCATCCAAGTGATTTCAACATTTCTTTGACTGGTTTTGCTGTATGAGACGGCGCGTTGTCATGTTGCAAAATCACTTTATCATGTCTTTCAGCGTATTGTGGACGTTTTTCGATCAATGCACAGTTCAAATTGATCATTTGTTGTCGGTAGCGATCACTATTAACTGTTTCTCCCGGTTTCAACAGTTCATAATATACGACACCAATCTGGTCCCACCAGACACAGAGCATGGTCTTGCGACCAAAGCGATTTGGCCTTGCAGTCGATGGGCCAGCTCGCCAGGTGATAACCATGATTTTTTTCGCTTGGGATTTTCGAAATAAATCCATTTTTCATCACCCGTTACTATTCGATGCAGAAATGACTTCCTTTCATACCTTTGAAGCAGAATTTCACTAACGATTTTTCGATTTTCCATTTGTCTGTCATTCAATTCATGTGGCACCCATCTCCCCATCTTTTGGATCTTTCCCATAGCTTGTAATCGTTCACAAATTGCTACTCGGCCCACATTCAACTTTTCTGCTAATTGTTTTTGAGTTTGTGTTGAGTCTTCATCCAATAGCTCCTGCAATTCCGCGTCTTCAAACGTTTTCGGCCTACCAGGACGTTCTTTATCTTGAACGTTGAAATCACCACATTTGAATTGTCGAAACCACGTTTCACATGTTCTTATGGTTGGAGCATGCTCACCGTAAGTCTCTACTAGCAAACGATGACTTTCAGCGGCTTTTTTCTTTTGATGAAACAAGAAAAGTAATGCGTGCCGCAAATGCACGTTTTCAGGCACAAAACTCGACATTTTCAAAAAATTATAAATCTATAACGCTGTTATTTTGGCGGAACGTAACTTGTGTAGTTTTAAGGTTAATGTCAGTAGAATAAAATTACATATGTATCAAATCATGACATTTCATACTTATGGCCAGTGACATCTGCCGGAAAAACCGGAAAGGAATTACCGACACACCTGGTACATATATACAAGACACTACAAAAAATCTAGAAAGTTTAAATTACTGCCTAATTTAAATGTAATAGAAATAAAATGCAATTAATATTATAGAAATTATATTTCTAAACTTACCAAATAAATCTACATATGTTGCTCTATATCATGTCATTACTTGGCTAAGCTGTATTAGACCAAATGACACTAACGTATAAAATAATCCGTAAATACTGCAGTTTACTGCGGTTCTAGACTATTATCATGATGATCATTGATTTGTTACTTCTTTATTAGGAGAACTAACAAATATTAGTACATTGAGAATCAAACAACGAGGGTCCTAGTCTGTTACCCTATATTACCTTAACCGACTCTAAAAGATGGCCCTATTGTATAATTCCTTTAACTGATACAACATCTCCCTTTTTCAAAATGAAACAAGAATGCTTAAGAACTTAAGGAATAATAAAATCAAACAACCATTTCAGCTTATGTATAGTACATTCTGATATTCACTTTCTGCGCGAACTTAACTTGTATGTACAACATGATCACTTAGTTTGTGTTCTGTAACTTCTGGTAGTTTTACACAGTTTTGTATTATTTTCCTTAATACTACTAAATTCACAAACATTGGGTGGAGGTGGAGATGGTGTTTGTGTAGGATCAAATAATTGGATAGCAACATGTGGAGCTGGAATTAAAAACCATATATTTCTCCTATACAACTCTCGGTTAGTCTGGTCCAAATAAGAACGTGGGTCCACGAGCTTTTTGTTTACTTTCCCGTAACATCGAATATCGGTTATCCAAACACCATCACCCAAATAAGAAAGATCTTTTGCTCTGTGGCGCATGTTAAAATTATTTCTTTGCCCATGTCTTAATAGGGTTCGTTATTAAAAATGTACAGCCGAGAACTCTAACTGCTTACTTTATAGTTTATACATCCAAACTCAGCGGGTATATAACAACAATGCTGGGCTGCGGCAATCTTAATTCCGGACTATACCCTGTTTTATTGGGTGTATTCCTTAAAATGCAGTAACATGTAATATAAATCTTCTTCGGTATTATTGCCTTTTTTTATCATTCTCTTTATTATCTTCACAGCGGATTCCGGTTTCCCGTTTACTCTTTGATGACAGGGTGCGGATGAAACATGCTTAAATTGATACTTATCGGAAAATTCTACCAATGAGTTATTAATAAAATGTGTTCCATTATCTGAACCTACAACTTCTGGAATTCCATATCTATCACAATTTTCTTTCATTGCTAAAATTATTGAATTCGGACTTAAATCTTTTAAAAAGGAAATTTCAATAAAATCTGAGTAATGATCGACTATTACTAATATTTTAGTTTGTTTTCCTTTATACTGGCCGAAACACACATCCATTGATACTATTTACCATGGATAAGTTGGGCATTCATGTGACATTATCGGTAGTTTAGCTTGACTGTGAATACTTTTGACATGCTTCACAATCTTTAATAGCTTCTGTAATGTGCTTAGTCATGCCTGGCCAAAAGATATTTTGTCTAGCTAATTTTAGTGTATTCTCTATACCACTACCTGCGGTATGTACTTTTGTATCATTAACTTTCGTAGATTATAAGGAATTAAAATTCTATCGTTCTTGAAAATTAATCCGTCCTGCATTGATAATTCGTCTCTGTATTGAAAATATATTTCGATTTCTTCTGGCACGTTTTTGACATATCTAGGCCATCAGCAATTAATGACATAAGTTTTTGTATAATACTATCTTTTCGAGTAGCCTCTTCAATTGATTCAATTCTGTCGTTAGTTACCTTACTTGCATGACAAAGATTGGTATTTTCAATTGTTTTAAATGTTTTCTGCTCATATTTATATATTTGAAATACTTTTGATCTATTCATTTCTTTTCCAAGATCCTCTGTGTTGTTAACAGCAGTTCTTGATAAAAAATCTGCTATTACATTTTGCTTTCCCTTTATATATTCTAAATTTATAGAATATCTTTGCAACGTCATTAGCATTAATTGTAGTCGTTTAGGAGCTTTAAGTAGAGGCTTTCTAAACATGTTAATAACGGTTTATGATCGGTACGTATTGTAACATGCGGATTGCCAACTACTAACTGATCGAATCGTACACACGCAAAGACAATACTCAACAGTTCTTTTTGTATCATTGCATAATTACATTCTGCTTTTGTAAGTGTACGCGACGCATAAGCTATTACTTGATTTTTTTGTAATACTACTCCCAAACCAAATGAACTTGAGTCACACTCGATAACTGATGGCTCCTTACATTCGTAATATTTTAATGTTCCAATATTGCTAATAATATTTTTTATTCTTAAGAATTCTTCTTCCTCTCTTTCTGACCAATGCCGTTTTGTTTTGTTTAAAGTTAATTTTCTTAAACATGCAGATTCTGAAATTAAATTTTTGATAAAACTTAATAATTCTGTCTTAGTAGTGGGTTATATTCTATATATAATAAAGTTATATTCTTAATTGCTTCAATCTTAGACATATCAGGTTTTAATCCCTCACTTGTTAAGATATGACCATAAAGTTTTGACTTATTTAACTTGCAGTTGTTCTTTCTACATCTATCAAGTAAAGCTTTGAAATTATTATTATGATCTGCTAATGCTTCCTCTATTGTATCTCCCTGGCCAAAAATCACTATGTCATCTGCTATGCACTCAACACCTTTTAAATCTTGTATTAGTTCATGCATTCACATAATGAAAATTTCAGGCGCAGAGGAGATACCAAAGGGCAATCTGAGCCAACGATATCTCCCATACGGTGTCCAAAAAGTAGCCAATTTGCGACTATTCTCTCTCAAAGATACTTGTGAAAAGCCCTTAGCAGCATCTACCAGGTGTGTCGGTAATTCCTTTCCGGTTTTTCCGGCAGATGTCACTGGCCATAAGTATGAAATGTTATGATTTGATACATATGTAATTTTATTCTACTGACATTAACCTTAAAACTACACAAGTTACGTTCCGCCAAAATAACAGCGTTATAGATTTATAATTTTTTGAAAATGTCGAGTTTTGTGCCTGAAAACGTGCATTTGCGGCACGCATTACTTTTCTTGTTTCATCAAAAGAAAAAAGCCGCTGAAAGTCATCGTTTGCTAGTAGAGACTTACGGTGAGCATGCTCCAACCATAAGAACATGTGAAACGTGGTTTCGACAATTCAAATGTGGTGATTTCAACGTTCAAGATAAAGAACGTCCTGGTAGGCCGAAAACGTTTGAAGACGCGGAATTGCAGGAGCTATTGGATGAAGACTCAACACAAACTCAAAAACAATTAGCAGAAAAGTTGAATGTGGGCCGAGTAGCAATTTGTGAACGATTACAAGCTATGGGAAAGATCCAAAAGATGGGGAGATGGGTGCCACATGAATTGAATGACAGACAAATGGAAAATCGAAAAATCGTTAGTGAAATTCTGCTTCAAAGGTATGAAAGGAAGTCATTTCTGCATCGAATAGTAACGGGTGATGAAAAATGGATTTATTTCGAAAATCCCAAGCGAAAAAAATCATGGTTATCACCTGGCGAAGCTGGCCCATCGACTGCAAGGCCAAATCGCTTTGGTCGCAAGACCATGCTCTGTGTCTGGTGGGACCAGATTGGTGTCGTATATTATGAACTGTTGAAACCGGGAGAAACAGTTAATAGTGATCGCTACCGACAACAAATGATCAATTTGAACTGTGCATTGATCGAAAAACGTCCACAATACGCTGAAAGACATGATAAAGTGATTTTGCAACATGACAACGCGCCGTCTCATACAGCAAAACCAGTCAAAGAAATGTTGAAATCACTTGGATGGGAAGTTTTATCGCACCCGCCGTACTCTCCAGACCTGGCTCCATCCGACTACCACCTTTTCGCATCGATGGGGCACGCGCTTGCAGAGCAGCACTTCGCCGATTTCGAAGAAGTTAAAAAATGGCTCGATGAATGGTTTAGCTCAAAGGAGGAACTGTTCTTTTGGAATGGCATTCATAAATTGCCTGAGAGATGGACAAAATGTATAGAATCAAATGGCCAATACTTTGAATAAATAAATTTTAACTATCCATTCTAAGTAACGTGTTTTCTTTAGCGAAAAAACCGGAAAAGAATTACCGACACACCTGGTACTGTCGAAAAGACCTTAGCTTTCCCCAACTCGGTAAGTATTTCGTCTAATGTACTAAATTGATAGCGTGGTGTCTTTAAAGCCTTATTTAAAGGTATCTGGTCTAAGCAGATACGAAACGAATCCTGTTTTTCAACCAACAAAATATTGCTTACCCAGTCTGTATAATTATCTTCTTTAGCAATTATGCCAATTATTTTTCGCATACATTCGCTGACAACAGTGGTCCATGGTCAACTGATACAATTTGAAATAGTATACTCCACTCTTTCCCTTTTCTTGCACAAGGAATTACCTGCCCCAGTACTCCAATTTCTGTGCCCCCAAAACTCTTCAACACATACTTTGATTTTTGAAGCTGTGGTGTCTCTGTTCCCATCATTTGACAAAGAAATTTATGTCCCATTAAACTCACTGTAGCACCGTGTCTAAATCACAACTAACAGTGTTCCATTTTTCACCAAATTTTAATTTTAAGTTAGCTTGAACACTACTGTATCTTTTAATGTCTACAATTTTAGATATATATGCCAAATCATCATGAATTAGCTGAATCCGAGTCACTTGATTTAGTCTCTTCTCCACCATCTGATGTACCTTCTTTGCAGTTTTCATTTTCTTCTTACTATTTGAATAATAACATACTTCGTAGTCGCCTTTCTTCTTACACTTCGAGCATACATGTCTTAATGCGGGACATATATTTGGTTTAAACTCATGCTTCTTATTACAGTATTTACATCTTTTCCAATTTACAGGTACTTTGCTTTTGACTGAATGGACTGGCTTTTCTTCATTAAAAAGCTTAACTCTGTCTTCTGTCACTTCATTAATTTTACATTACATTCACTACATGTTCTAATGTAACCTTCTCTGGATCTTCACGCCAGAATTTCTTTTTCAGGTCTTGGTCCTTAATACCAAATGCTATTCTGTCTCGTAGCATTATGTTCTTTATATTATTACTATTTATTTCATTAAAATCACTATTTCCCAACAATTTTGACAATCTAATATAATACGCATCAAAACTTCCATTCTCTAATCGATTGCAATTGAAAAATAGGTATCTTTCATACATAGCATGCTTTCTCATTACTATCTTTTCCTTTATTATCGCTATAACATTATCTACACTTACTTTATTTGATTTGGTTAACCCAAAATTATTATATTTCACCTTTGCTGCATCACCAATGATTCTTAATAGTATATTCACCTTTTGGGCTTCTCTATCTGCAGACCATTTAATCATACCTGTAGCTTTAACATACGTATTCCAATTTGTTAGAAATAAATCTAGGTTTTCGCCTATGTTATTGTCGCTAACATCTAACGGTTTTAGCCATGGTATACTATTTGAACTACTATCTGCAGTGGTCAACGTATTTACCTGCGTTTGCATATTCTGCAACTGATCTGCTAGCTTAGTCATAGTATCCATCTGAAGTTTTAAAAATTCTTGAAATTCTGGTGACATATTCGCCATCTTGTCTAGCACGTGTTTTTTTATACTGAACTACTCAAGCTAGTCTGAACAGTTTTAAGCAAACTAACTTACACTTCTGGCACCATGTCTTAATAGAGTTCGTTATTAAAAATGTACAGCCGAGAACTCTAACTGTTGATTTATAGTTTATATATCCAAACTCAGCGGGTATATAACAACAATGCTGGGCTGTGTCTATCTCTTCTAGTCTGAAGTTATCCCGTGTTGCTGTATACTCTTACAAGTTATATATGTATTTATACAACAGCCCATTTTTCCTTTCTCCTTCTATAATTACTGAAGGTAACGGATTCACTATATCATTTAATTTGCTTGGAATAATAGGCAAGGAACGCCATAATATACGCCATAAGCAACTCACCCGAACTGAAGCCATTTGCGAAGGAGTGGTTCTATGTGCCAATAATGCCGTGTAAATGTCGTTATTTGCAGCCTCTACTTCCCCGTTTGACTGAGCAAAATGAAGGCTGGAAGCAATGTGAATGAAATTAAATGTGTAGAACCACATTATTCTATGGTAATAGTGTACATAGTATAAATATTTTTCTGAACAGTAGTCATTTGCAGAGATAATTGAGATGGGACAATCACATTTTGCATTTAGTGCCATCTATTTGCTTGGAAGGAACTAACATGATAAATATCAGCATATAAGTAATATCCAATGTTTTCAAACTTTTATATTGTTCTAAAACAATTACAACATGAGAAAATAAAACAAAGACTTAAAAAAATAAGATGATATAGAGAACATTGGAAAAACACAACAACAAATAGTAAATAAAAAACAATATTGCTTGTCCTCTCATTTGTAATATTTTTACGTGTGTAAGATAGTGTAAAAGAATCTGAAGTTATTTGCTTACTATATGCGCACCAAAAATAATAAATAATATTTATATTATTAGTGTTTTCTTTAGAACAATTGTGTCGCTTTAAAATATTATTGCCAGCCTGTAAATCATTACATATAAAACAGTTTTACAAGTGTTTTTCTGTAGATGTATATTGAGTAGGACCCGAGTTGACAATTGTTTTAAAGCAGCATATACAACAGCATTGTACTACACATTTTATGGCAGCTATCTACATAAATGTAATTTCATAAGCGAAGGTGATATAAAAACTTACCTATAGAAGTTGATGGTTGGCGTGTATTCCACATTTTGGGGAAATTCATGCTTACTTTGTTACAGACTTTGATGTTTGCTGCTACGAAATTATTAAAAACAATATTAGTCGTAAGATACTTAGGAAAATAGATAGTTAGAAGTTGAAGTATTAGACTCCAACATATCGAATTCCATTGATATATTCCTCCGTTGCTACGCCTTCTTGTCGGGAGAGTAGGGGGGGAAGGAGTTTCAAAGTTACTCATCGTTTACCTTTCACGCCCTTCTTGAGTTGATGAAAATTAAAGGACATTCGTGGCCGCTTTGCCCAGTCGGCGACGATCGTAGGTCGCGGTATATAAAAAAAGATTCTAGCTCCTGCGGCAAGAGGCGCAGGAATCAGGAAGGCGCCACCCACTCTAAACACTAATGTCCTTCGTAGACCCCGGACGTGGGCAAACGAGGTTTGCTGTCAGTAAAGAGAATAATAATAAAGAAGAAAAAACTAAATAAATAAAAAAAGAAATAGATTAAAAGTTGATTTAATGAATCCTCAAGGAACAAAAACAAAAAAAAAGAAATAAACGTTTATAAAAAAGGATAATGTAAAATACGGGTAAATTTGAAATAAATTATAAAATTAGGTCCACCCATTTACCCTCCAAGATCTTGTGGGTTTACAGATTTGACAAATTTTGGTTTTTCATAAGTTATTAAATGTCGCTAAACAAAGTTAAAAAAAAAGGAAAGAATTATGGCAAAAGTAGGTAAAGGTAAATTTCTGTATAATAAAAAATAAAAAAAACAGTCCTTTTTTTTCCCGCCTCCCTTGTCGACGGTACGGAAGTTACTGAAGCATCTGTGCGTCGTTACTAATGTAATGTCACCCTCGGCAACCTGGTCTTTCCAGCGGGAGGACGTCAGACGTCAGTGCTCCGTATTCGGTACTGGTATGTTAGGCCGGAATACGCCCTCAAAAGATCAAAATTCGGGTCTTGCGCCTTCCAAAAGTTCAGTAAGACAGGTCCTGGCGCTCTAGAACACTCGGACGGGTTTTGGATAAAATGCGCCCTCCAAAAGAACAGTAGGACGGATCTTGGATAAAATGCACCCTCCAAAAGAATTTTAAGAACGGAGAAATTAACCGTAGGACGAAGATTTATACGAAAAAGGAAAAGCTCATGCATGTACATATCTAATACAAGATTAGAGTTTTTCCGTACGCAAGGGTTGGGTCAAACGTCGAAGTTCGTACGCTAAGCCGTACAAAATTACGTCTACAACCACTGTGTTCGAAACTCAAAAAAAAAACTCAAACTGAGTAAACTGTCCACTTTCTCTGGGTGAAACTATCATAATTACTTAAAATGCAACACGGTACGACCTCTATTGCGAATATGGTAAAATAGACCACGAAAAATGAATGGAGACAAAGATACTTATGTAAAATCTTCCCGAGAATTACCGAAGAAGTAAATGAAGTAAAAATGCTGCAAAATCCGATCAAATAGAATTTTAATAACGATAATTCGCACGGTGCGAAATGGGTTGCCTAGCTATAAAACAAGTTGGAAATGCATCAGAAGGAAAAGTTGGCAAGATAACTAAAATACAGGGTGGCTGCAAAAATTGCACGTAACACTGTACATTCCCTCTCTGTTTCTAAATAGGTAGAATATATAAGTTTAAAATATGACAAAATATAACTTTAGTAAAAGAAACAATATAAGTAATCAGAGACCACATAAAACTTTAGAGCGCTTTCTAAAAGTAATTGTAAATTTGTAATACAGACCCTATTCAATATAGATATTGGATATATTTCACCAAGACAAAATATTTAGTACTCCACACTGAATGAATGATATGGAAACATTAATTAGAAAACAAAAAATCGCACGTGGCGCATTAAAATTTTAAAATTCGTATTAACGCGCGCCTTCTATTTAGCTTCTAGTGAAATATTTTTAGGGTCTCTTTAAAACTAAGAACATAAGGAACATTAGAAGATAACGGAAATGCCATTCCTGTGGTCATTTGTATATATTTTTCCAAAGAAGTTTGAATGACTTGAATGAAAAATTTTTTTTAATGTATGTATATGAAATGCCTCTTAAATGATTATTAATTTATCGCACTATTATGGATTTCGGATTGTAAAAATTCATTACATCGGTCCAATTTTGTTGTGTATGTCGCAAAAATAATAAGGAACTAAAATTTAGGTATCCAAATCTAAAGCGGGTAGGTCTTTGTGAAGCTATGAAAAAATGGGTAATCAATAATCCATCTTATAAAAAAAAAACACTTAAATATTTATATGAGAAGCCTACAATAAATATACTAAGTATGTCAACTTTCATTGAAACTCCACCTAGTGCTTTGTCTACAACAGTCGATGCAAATTAGACATTAGATGATATTCTTGCAAGTATGCCCATATTATCTATATTTTGATTATGCAGTATCTACATAATGATTATGTAGATCATATTAAATCTTATTAATTTGCAAAAATAGAAGTAGGTAGTATTTCTGCATTATTGAACGACACAGAAATGATATCATCTGGTACATGGCAACAGTCTATGGCTTTACAAAGGTACAATTATAGACAAAAGATACAAAAATTTAAGAAAAACTAAGTACAATTGCGCAGAAAATTACATTTAGCAATTAACTTGCGGACCAACTTTAAATTTCAAACGACTTTAAAAAGTATGCCAGCAGGATCGATGGATTTGAAGATTTTGGCAGAGAAAGAACCAACAAAATATCTAATCATGCCTTCGTCTTTATGATATGGGGACTTTATAACAATAGGAAATTCCCATTTGCATATTTCTTTTTACATCAGCTGGAATGAAAACCATCAATCTAGTAAATGCCATTAAAAGTGTTGTCACAATGACACAGAATATATCAAAATGTGCAATGATAATGAAATAATCATAAATAATGAAAAAATACTACTGTCCTCAAACTATCTGATTACATCAGAAAGGAGAGAATCCAAAAAGTAAAGGTGAAATACTGTACTCAAGTATTTAGCCAGCGGCTAGTGTCACACTTATCTGTGTTGACTCAATATGGTAAAAGAAATTGTAAAAATTGCTATCTTTTATTAACTAATTATTTCTGTAGCTTCTGAGGATATCATTGATCGACATGTTGGTGACAGTTAAATTGCTGTATTTCTTTGATAAGTTGTTTGACTCTTTAAATTCAAACCGATATTATGCTCCTGGAAAGTGCCGTGAAAGTCAATTCGGAGCACATAACTTTTTGAAGAGACAGCATAGTTACCATAGAATCAATGCACATTAAAAATTGGGTGTTGACCTAAAATGTGGTACAATTACAAATGAAAAATTTTATGTAATTTTTAAAATGAAAGATAAATCAAGATTCCATAGAAAACTTTTTTGCGGCTATCCGCTGCCAAGGAAAATTATGCATCGCTCATAATAAATATTACATGCAGCTTCCTCATTTTCACTTGCTTCTATAAACACTTTAACATGTCGTATTTTTCATAGTTTTCATACATTTTTGAATTCTTAGATAATGAAAACACCAATAATATTAATGGAAAATGACGTTTCAGAACATTTGCTTAGTTACCATCCCTAGCCATCTTAAAATAATGTGAAATGAAGAAAAACAAATAATTTAGAAATTGTTTGAATAAAATTTCAAGTGTGTTATATCATTCTAAAGGTAATTTTATATGCTTTTCAATAGTGTAAAAATATATAGGGTGTTATATAAAAAAAACAAGTTCTGATAATATCTCAAAAAATAGGAGTTTAAAATAAAAAAAGGAAAAATTAGAGCATAAGATTCTGCGTCAAAAAGTACCCTAATATAGTTTTTATATAAATCAAGCATTTTCACAAATAAAAAAGTTATAAGGGTTTTTAAAAATTGCACATTTTAAGGACCTGTGGTGTCTTAGAATTTGTTACTGAGATTTACTGAGACTTACTGAGATATGGTAATACTACTCATATTATACAACAAGAGAGGATCGCTCACCTGGCATAATCAAAACTTAATACACAAAAAACTATAAACCAAATATACATACTCTTCCCCCTTTTAATTACCACAATTATTCATCTAATCCATATCGTAAAGGTTTTTTCTTATCTCTCTTTGATTTTCTTATAACGTCATTGAGAGGTAACACATTTTCATCTAAGCTTTCACATATATTTTGTTCTACATTATTGTCACTTGCAATTTCACATTCGGTATCATTTTCTCTATTTTTAGAAAAATCAGTAAAATCTAATATTTGATTTAAATGTCGTTTCCAAATTTTTTATGTATCTGGTACATAGACTAAGTATGTTCGCTGGTATAATCTTTTATGAATAACATCCTTAATCCATGTTGGTTTTGCAAACCTATAATCTCTAACATTAACTTTGTCATTAACCGCGACGACATGTAATCTTGTATCTCCATAACTTTGTTTCTGTTGCTTTTTTTAGCAGTTTTGGTAATTACTGCATTCGAAATTTTGCATTTTTTCCGTTTTCTTTTCACTTTACATTTTACAATTCGGTAATAATAAGTCTAATCGTGTTCTAATATTGTGTCCCAGTAATAATTTTGCTGGCGTTTCACCAATCGTAGTATTCACAGTGTTTCTGTAATCCATCAAGAACCGATTTAAAACTATGACTGGAACTTTTAGTTAAGATATTTCCGTAGCCGTTCGTTGCTGGATAAAACGGTGGAGAAGTTTTAAATTCGATACCATTGTATTTTTAAACGATTCTGATGTAAAACTCGTCGCATTATCCGACACCAACTGCTTAGGAAATCCAAATCGTGGAAATAAACTTCGTAAATGTTCAATAGTTGATGATGTATTTGTGCTACTTGTTACAAATGCTTCAATCCATTTTCAGTGAGCATCAACTACCACTAAATTATATATGCTATACAGTGGTCCTAAATAATCTATGTGCAAACGATTCCAAACATCTTTTGGGTAATTCCAAGGAATCAGTTTTGCGCGATTTGGATTGGCTTTAGAATGTAAACAAATCGTGCATGATTTCATATTTTCTATATCTGAACTTAAATTAGCCCACCATACATATGAATGTGCATAACCTTTTTGTTTTCACTATACCCATATGAGAACGATGAAGTTCTTGTAAAACCTTAATACGTAAGGATTTAGGTATTACTATGCGATGACCAAACATAATACAATCGTCTTAAATGCTTAACTGTGGCTTATGTAATGTAAAAATGTCGAGAGGTTTAGGTAACTTTCTTGGCCAACCGCCTTTAATATATTGTAACACAACTTTTAATATCAGATCTTTCAAAGTTTCATTTTTAATATCATTAATTGTTATAGGCAACTTTTCTTCGATATAATTTAAAAATGAATACTCTAATTGCGGTTCTTCAAAATTTTTGGATATTGGTAACCGTGATAAACAATCGGCATTATTTTTCTCTAAATTTACACAATGAATATATCGAAAATTTGACAGAAATACAGCCCAAATTTGGAGTCGATTTGCAGATAACACAGGAATTCCTTGTTTCGACTCAAATATTGTCACCAACGGTTTTGAATCTGTCTCTAATATAAGTTTTGTACCACATAAGTATTGACTAAACCGTTTTACTTCAAAAATAAACCCGAGTCCTTCCTTTTCAATTTGAGGATACGTAATTTGAGATTTTGTTAAAATATGCGATACATAACCGACAGATTTTTCTTGTGCATTGGGATAAACACGAGATATTACAGCACCTATCCCATAGGCAGACGCATCTGTAGTTAATTTAATTGGTAATTGAGGATTATTATCTGCAAATACTAATACGAAACAAAAATATCTTTAATTTTTTTAAATGTTAAGTCGCATTCTAAGAACCAATTAAATTTAGATTTTGCTTTTAATAAATTATAAAAGTGGCTTTAAGACTATAGAACAATTTGGTACAAATTTATTATAATAATTAACCAGCCCTAAAAACGAATTTAACTTAGTTACATTTTTCGGTACTGGCGCATTAATTATTGATTTAATTTTATCGTTACATGTATGCAACCCATCTTTGTCAATTTTGTAATCCAAATACTCTATAGAGTCCATAAAAAACTTGCGTTTGTCCTTCGGACTTGTTAAACCACAGACTTTGAAACGACTAAGTACTTGCTTAACTCTAAATGCTTGTTACTCTTGATCGGAGTCTGTAATTAAAATATCATCAAAAAATGCTGTGACGTCGTAATATATCCTCAATTCTTGGTAATGGATGTTGATAAATTTCTAATACTGGGTTTAGGGTTACTTTATAATCGCCACATATTCTAATAGATCCGCTACTTACGTACCCCATTTACTGTAATTTATCGGTACTAATAATTTCGAACTTACTAACCGTTTAATTTGTAACTCTACCTTTTCCCGAAGCGGAAAAGGTATTGGTTTAGGTTTATAAAATTTTGAAATAGCGTTTTGTTGCACCTTCAAGTGAATGGTACCAACACATAGTAACACATAAGTATCGCGGCAACTTCTGCACCACACAAGTTTAATTGATTATATAATAATTAATCCGGGATCTGAGATGTGTCGTTTACCATACTATGCCACAGTCCTTGCTATCATTATCGATTTGATTAATAGACAAATTAAAATTCAAAAAGAAATCTCCACCTAGTAACGACGGACTATCTCGGTTTATAATATAAAATTTCATTAGCTTATTTTCATCGTTATAACTCACGTAAATATTTATAAATCCAAAAGAGCAATTTTCTTTCCAACAAAATTTATCAATATTGTATCATTACGTTTACAATTAATACTAGAGAATAACTATTTTTAAATAATTAGAAATTGCAGACATCGCCGCCCCAGTGTCAATTTGAAACTCAATCTTGAATTGAACAAATTATTGCAGAAGGATTACTAGAATCTTTACATTCTAATTTAAACATCTTTTGCTTTTGATTGAACGTGATCAAACGTGATGATGCGATAAGATTGAACGTGATGAAATGACCCTTTCCCTTACAAAAATTACAATAAGTCTTTATACCTACAAGTACTTCCTAAATGGCCCCTTTTTCCACAAATCGTACATCCTCCAAACAGAGTCCGATGTTTGCTGGCCGACGCAGCTCCAGATTGCTGTTTTGTCTGCGCTTTTCTGGTTTTTCCCTCCGTGGCATTTTGAATTCGGAATACTTCGATTTCTTCCAGCTCGTTGCCATTGTAGTGTCTTAGAATTTGTTATTGGGATTATATATAATGAAACTAACTGCTAATAATGAGAAATACGCTTAATCGTCTATTCAAATCTATCGCTACGTGCATACTACATCATATATTACAACAAGAGGGGATCGCTCGCTAGTCATAACAAAAACTTAATACACAAACTATAAACATGTATGTACGTGTAGAGGTCGTTTATAAGCAGGAAGATAATGTATCACTGGTGATATAACGAAGATCATATCTATTAAGTTTTCCCGTAGACACACAGTACATATAACATATTTTTCTTATCTAAGTTGTAGTAATTATGTACTTACTGTAATACGTATCTAATTTTTTCCTCTTATTGCCATGAGGGCTTTTTAGATTTAGTTTTATTCAGTTTTCAATTCCGCCTGATCCGTATTGTGAAATTCTTGCCAGAGGTCACTAGTGTAACTGAATATTTTTATTATATACCACAGCAGCAGCGTTTCAAACTACGATAATATATACATAAAGTATATGAATGAGCTTGCAATACATAGTTACAAATACTACCTAAAGCACATTATAGTATCAGATATCTGCAAAACTTGTGCAAACAATTATCGTGTACACATAAATTATTATTAACTGGTCTTCTAAGATTTAACCACCATATCTTTTGTAAAAATAAAGCTACTCGGCATTAATAAATGTTTTATATTCCGTACTACCTTTAAGTTTCGATATATATAATGAACGTTCTGTTTTTTGACTAGTCTTATATAAAACTAAAATAGAAGTAAACTGAAATTTTTGGCCTTACGTTATGGTCAACGTTAATACTTACGTCTAGGTTCCTAGATTTTTTACAAAGTAAAAGGATATACAATACTACATTTATTAATATAAATTATTGTTGTTTCATAACACTGTATAACAGTGGGTAACTTGATAATAATGATAGCAAACAACACAAAAGTATCGGTAATTTTCGCACCACACAAGTTTAATTAATTGATTCGGGACGGCCGTTTTGAGAATGATCCATATTTTCAACCGGTGACCGGTAATTTAATGTTTTTGTGATCTTTAAAAACAGTACAATTTTTCAGTTTCATTGTTTCATTTGTTATAGAAAGAGGGAAGTTGAAAGATGTATAACTATTAATTTCGATAAAATTTATATAACTACCTTTCCTACCTTCAAAACGGAAACACAAGATATACATAAAATAATTCAACAGGCCATGTAATCCCAAATGCTTTCGTAAAGTTGTCATTAATATTAACTAATATACAACGGAGACATAATTAATATTTTGCCTACATTATATTAACTCCAAATCATACAGTGCACGCAGTATATTACATTATTCTTCGAATTGTTAATTTAGTAAAGTATAATTATTGCGTGGTTTGTCATTGGCGGTACGTTCGGTGGCAGGCTAAGTCTAGCATGTGTGTAACTTGCCAGGTAGGAGATAGGCAAAGAGCGACAGCAGTATTGGCCAACGAAACCAATTTAGAAAAATATATCATAGTTAATTCCTATTAGTCGTATCGAAAACGTGCATGACGATTAACGAAATATAACTTTCACTCTATTATTAATTATATAGCAGTCGGGGTAGGTCTGGTTGCATAACCACGATTCCCATTTTTTGTTCTAAATAAGGTGCGCGTTTATTTTGGTTAACTCAGTGCAGTGACGCTACTGCTAGGCAATCATCACTAATGCTTGATATATACTTTACTATTTCTTTAATTCTGGGAATATCTCGGGCTTCATAGTGATATCTAATAAAATTTTCGAATTTGTCGTCTTTCCGTACAATTGTGATAAATGTTTTAGCTTAGAGCATCCGCATTTGAGTTTTGTTTACCTGGTTTGTATATAATTTCATATCACATTCAGCTAATTGGAGTCACCAACGTACTAATCTACTACCGGGATCTTTACAATTGAATAGCCATGTCAGGGGTTTGTGATCATGTGTTATGATTTTGAATTTTCGACCGTAAAGATATGGTCTGAAGTGTTTTATACTCCAAATAATCGAAAGTAATTCTTTTTCCGATGTACTGTAGTTTTGTTCAGCGTTACTTAAGGTACGTGATGCATATGCTACGGGACGATCTTTTCCTATTTCTCCTTGGCTTAGTACAGATCCGATGGCAAAATTGGAAGCATCAGTAGTTGAAATTCTTGAGTGAAATCGGGATTGATTAATAAAGGTTCATTTGTGAATATGGTTCTGAATGCATCGAAAGACTGCTGTTGGGTTTCCGACCATGTAAAAGGAGTGTTCTGTTTTAGAAGTAGTGTTAGTGGTTCAGCAATTTTTGCAAAATTCGGTATAAATTTCCTATAATAACTAACTAGACCTAAGCACATTTTTATTGTTCTTTGATCTGTGGGCACAGGGAAGTTATGTATGGCATTCACCTTATCTAAATTAGGCTTTACACCCGAACTTGTAATTATATGACCCAAATACAAAACTTTTCGTCTTAAAAATTCGCATTTGTCAGGTTGCAATTTTAGGTTACTAGACCTTAATCTACTGAAAACCGTTTTTAATTTGAACGAAAGTTGTTCTAAGGAGGATGCGTAAACTAGAATATCGTCAAGATATACAAAACAGTGTAAGCCTTGTAATCCTGTGAGAACTGTATTCATTAGTCTACACTGATGGTGCGGTTTTAGGTCCAAAGGGCATGCGAGTGAATTCGTACTGACCAGACGGTGTGGTAAAGGCTGTCTTTGACTAATCACTCTTTTTCCTGGGAATTTGATGATATCCCAAAGCGAGATTTAAAGTAGTAAAGCATTTGGCATGACCTAACTGATCTAATATGTCTTCAATATTGGGCAACGGATAAGCATCGCCTATTGTTACATTATTTAACATTTATAGTCAACCACTATTCTCCACTTCCTTTTGCGAGATGGGTCAAGTTTCTTGGGTACTACCCATAAAGGGGAGGACCATGGAGATGCGGAAAGTTGAATAATTGTTTTAACATTTTTTCTATTTGCCTATTATTAGAATTTTGACCTTGAGTAACATTTGCCCTACTTTGATTTTGTTCCTCTAATCGCTTTTTATATTGTAATTTACGACACTCGTCTATTGAATGACCCTCTTTCTTACAGTACTTACAAGATTTATTTAAGTATTTATTATTTTTAACATCTCCCACTTGCTTGCGGGAAAGTTTGAAAAGAGAAGTCGGAATTAACACAAACACAAGTTTATTGGGTAGAAACAATAGTGCAGCGTATTTATAAGTCTATGTACAATGTTAAAATTTAGATTTATATTTAAGAAGCCTCGCAGGCAGGTAATTATGGCTCCAGTTAAGGGTGATAGTGCCTGCGTGTGTTGTAAGGTAAAATAATGTAAGGTTTAATATAAATGTGTTCTTTACATGCCACCAACCTACTACGGCGGCAGGACGACAAAGGACACAGCTTAGAGGACCAGAGGCGAGAATTTCGTGGTAGGAAAATGTATGGTTCGTGCAGGGCACAGGACGCAGTAAGTGGGAAACTTGGACAGATATGCCGTATACTGGTACTACGAAGGTTCCTTGGTCTCCAGGAGTCGCTGGTACAGCTAAAATGCGGTAATAGAAGAGAAATGCTAAGAATAGTCGGTTTCGGCGGAAGAAATACGGAGCTGCTATACACATGCAGGCGCCAAACAGGAACCTTATACTTATACGGCGATTGGAAATTATCGAGGAACGAAACAAAGTATTTAAACGCAAGGAACTGTACTACTCAGAGTGAGTCGCTACTGCTGGCTCGGTTCAGGCTCTGGCTTCGTCTTCTTCGGTTGGCTGGCACACGGGTCTTCGTAAAAAATTTAAATTAGGTGAATTTGCAAGTGCAGAAGAAGGACTCGACCAGAGATTTTTAGATAGTAGCAGCGATGAAGAAGAACCTTCAAAATTTGAAAGGCTACCTGAAGTTAAATTAAAGTTTTTGAAAGGGACAGGTTTTGGAGAAACTTGTTAGAATAGAATGCCAAAATGAAGTTTATTACAAAATAGAAAAGATGATCAAACAATACCTACATCTATGCCTTTACTATTTATTACTTTGCCGTTGCTTTCAAAGTTGAGTATATGTGAGAATAAATATTGTAATGTTTTTCGTGGGGAAAAATTTACGAAGAATTCGAAATTTTCCAAAGAGAAATTATTTATGGAAATAAGGGTCGTAAAACTCGTCCCTAAACGCTCTTTCGGCAATTTAATTAGACAAGTGAAACTTTTAACAAGATGTAGAGATGAAAATGACTACTAACCTTAATTTTCGGATTTTCCCCTGCATAAATTCTACGTTTATCTGCTTCTAGCGAAACTCAGGTACTGTAGAATACTTTACAGTAACTCACTTTTGAATTTTTGATTTGAAATATTTAAATAATCACATTTTATCTAGATATATCATATATGGACAAAAAGTCAGAAATAACATTAGCGTCGTTTCAAGCCATTGTTTAACAACATTGGCGTTGTTTTAATTTCATTGTCACCTGTGATAGTCTTTTCCACTTAAAGTATATTATCGAAATAAATGCCGAAACTACTTATTTCTGCTGTAGCATGATGCAGGGACGCAATTAAAGTTGAGATTCTATGCTCTCTGATGACATTCTTGACCACATACAACACTACAATGTTAAATGGTACCAATACGTCTAACCATTTAAAAAATTTCTAAATTCAAAAAGAAAATTTCTCTTTCTTAAAACTTCTGAATTAAGGTGAAATCTTTCTACTGCAAGTTTCAATGTGAATTTTAGTTATATAAAAAGTTTATTTCGTCAATTAAAAGTCTTTCGGTCAGTTCTTTTCAAAACTCTCAGTGTCATTTAACGTTGTAGTGTTGTATGTGGTCAAAAACGTCATCAGAGAGCATAGAATCTCATTAGTTGCATCCCTGTATCATGCTACAGCAAAAATAATTAGTTTCGTTGTATATTTCGATAGCAATATATCTTAGATGGGAAAAATTATCATAGGTGACATTGTAATTAGGACAATCGCCAACCTTGTTAAACAATCTATTGGAATTGAAACATATTCGCGCCACGTAGTTCATGAGGTTATGAAACGAGAAGAAAGGTCAAGATCAACTATTATCATTGCAATCATAAATACATCAACAGATTAGTGAACTTCGACCGCCTCTTTACCTTCATTTCCTGTTATATTTCATATTACTTTGAATTATATATTACAATGTCCCGACAACAATCGTCACAATTGTTAACGAATTTGCGCCGGAAGAGGGGTTGCAAGAAATCGTTATTAACTATTTGCAAAACATATTTACAACAATTTCAGGATAATTATCAATTTTTTATGCTGAATTAATCGAATTAGATGATAGAGTAACTAATTTAAATTTTACGTTCACTCAATTTGACGAAATTCAATGTGAAATTGAGCAATTGTGCAAGGATGAATACAACGAACGTAACAATTTCGTTGTTAACTATCACAAATCAACATCTGTAGCAAAACATTACTTACAAACAAAGACACAAAACGTCCACTACTTACATTATTACATTATACATAATTACACAAGGAATCTATGTGGTAGCACGGCAACTACTATGTGATAAGTATAACAATAAGGTGTTAATAAATAATCATATCAAGACAATATATAATATACCAATTGTAAGAAATGAATGCGCGCTCGAACCCAGAAAACTCATCGATGAATTTTTCAAACATTTATTAGTTTTGAAGGCTCTAGGTCAAGATGGAAAAAACTGTAATACACCACTGTTATATATTATCACAAGTAAATTGGATTTCGTTACAAAACGTGAATGGGAATTTTCTAAACTAAATTCTGAAACTTCAAACGCAGATGAGATGAAACAATTTCTCAAAACTAAATGTAAAGTTTTAGGATCATTAAGAAAAAACGACCTTTTAGTTCTCAGAAACCACCAATTTCTTTAGTGTCAACTAATAATTGAGGTAAAGAATGCCATAATCCCAAAAATTAGGCAAAACTATCTCAAACGTAATCATATTAGTTATCAATGTAAGTCAGGGAAGTGCAAAAATGGTGGGAATAAACACAACACTTTGCTTCGCCTCAACGATTTAGAAAATCAAATTCAATCAGAAAGCAACAGTGAGTGTACAACCATTGTTAGTTGCAGTACTACGCTACAGTCGAATGTTTTTCTATTAACAGCACAATTCTAAATATCTAGTAATTTTGGTGGATCTGAAGTATGTAGAGCGCTCCTAGATTGTGAGTCAAAACAAAATTTCCTATCAGTTGCAGGTTTCAACTAATTACAATAAAAAACAGACATTAATTTAATATCTTTAAACAGTAACTTTTCTGCAAAAATATCATGTCTGATAATTGATAAAATTACAGATAATATTCCTTGTGCGAACTACGACGTTATTAAGCTTAACAGTCCAGAAAACATTAAAATATGTGATCCAAATTACAACAAATCAAATAAAATCGATCTTTTAGTTGGAGCAAATATCTTTTGAGATCTTTTTTGTCCCACAACAAAGTTAGGCGAAGGTCATCCTACATTACAAAGACTGTTTTAGGTTGAATAATTTTAGGGCCTCTGCCTTGCAATATTCAAAATAAAAGGACATGATGTACACTTGTCAGCAATTAAGAAATAGAAATTGAAATTTCTGAATTTCTGAAATTGAAAGTTTTAATGATGCCAACGAAATTCAAGTGCACTTCAGGGTAACGCCATTAAAACAATTAACTATTTCAAAACTTAAATTATGTGCTGCTGTAGTATCTACTACATTAGTAAATAATATTAAAACTGCATTGCCTATTATGTTTAATGGAACTTATTATTATTATTATTATTGGCGTGACTCCACCATAGTTCTAAATTGGTTACATATAAAACCTGACAATTTAAAGGTTTTTTATTTCACACAGAGTTTCTGAAATTCAAAAATCAACAAACACCAATGACTGGTTGTACATTCACTCAAAGAATAATCTAGCAGACCTGATTTCTCAGGGAGCATCAGTTACACAAATCAGTTGTGTGAATTGGTGGCTCAGATCTTCATTATCTCTATCCAGCTCAGACTGGCCACTCGAAAAACCTGAAAGGAATAATCACTTAATCACAGAAATTAAAAGGACAATCAATACACTTTTACTGTCCGATACTACAAAATACAATTTTCCATTTTATTGTTACTATTCATTTGAAAAATTAAAGCGAATAACGACTTACTACTTGAGATTTATAACAAATTGCACAATCATATGGGAAAATCGACAAAACGACTTTTTTAATATGCACGAACTTAATGAAGCAACAAGATTAGTAAAATTATCACAATTAGAAAGTTTTAACAAAGAAACTGTATATCTGCAAAACAAATCTAGATTTGTACCAAAACTAAACTTTAGCAATTGTGATTGGCGGTCGCTTGAAAAATTCAGGTTTTCAAATGAATAAAAGACATCCATTACTACTAAGTGGAAGACATCCATTAACGAAATTGATTCTGGAAAACGAACATTTAAAACTCATGTATGGTGGTCCACAACTAATGCTGGTCTCAATAAGGTCAAACTATTGGCCCGCGTGGTGGACGAAACTTAGCAAACAAAAAATAATACACAAATATAATGTTTCAAATATACACCACGATCTTGTGATCAATTTATGAGAAATTTACCAAAATAGAGAGCAACATTGACTTATCCATTTATTGCGACTGGTGTCAATACTGGGCCTTTTCAATTTAAACAAAACAAAGGAAGACAATTAAGTGTTACCTTTGTATCCTTATATGTTTGTCAGCAAAGTCAATTCATCTGGAGCCTGTTACTTTGTTTACAACTGTAGCTTTTATATCAAGTTACAGATGTTTTGTCGTTAGGCGGGGTGAACCTGTTGACGTATTCACTGAAGCTTTATGGGCCCTTCATCAAAATTGCGAGAACTGGGCAAATTTTTAATGAAAAATTCTATCTCTGTAGCATCGTCAATTGCTAATAATATAAACTGGCATTTTAATCTGGCACACAGTCCTCATTTTGGGGATTTATGGGACGCAGGAGTCAAATCCAACGAACGGCATTTAAGAAGCGTTTCAGGCAACGTATTAATAACATTTGAGGAAGTAACATTACCTACGCAGAATGAATATCCTAAATTCAAGTCCTTTATGTCATTTAAGCACATCTCCAAATGACTATAATACCCTCACTCCTTCGCATTTTCTAATCGGTTGAAGCGCAACGAGTCTACCAGATCCAATGTCAAAATGGTTGCATCAAACAACAAACTTGTAATCTGAGCAATTAGTTTTACTAAAGGATGAAAACTCGAATCCACTACGTTGGAAGACAGCATGTATCACTGATGTCCATTCTGATGACGCTGCAATCGTTCGTGTGGTGTCAATACCAGTGGCATACACGTATTGATGAGGACGGTCCCTAGATTATGTGTGTTACCCATATCTGAAATTGAATCACAAGAACATTATCAATATGTACCTTATTCTATTGTTATTTATATTGCTTACCTTTTTTGGGGCAGATGGATGTTGAGAAGTTGGTAATAACAGAAAACTTACAAGGTTAAGAATTATTATGCAAATAGAAAAGTGTGTAACAATTGCAATTTCATTAGTGAAACAAGTTGTTAACATATTAACATTGATAATCTCCTTTTTTGTAGCTTCAGTAAAAGTTGGCGTTCTTCAATTAACAGAAAAAGAAATCGAAGATGCCATTACGATATGATTAAAATATGCAGCAGAAAGGTTAAAGAAAGTTTTGAAAGTAACTGTGTATACCAGGGACCACTGAAATAGAATCAATAGAAATCTGGAAAACGCATGCCAACATAATTTTGCTGTGCAACATACAAGGCTTTCTAATAATGTATTTGAAGATTTGCCACCCGTTTAAACTTCACAACCATCTTGCCAACATCTGTGGAATGCAAAATGTCTTATGTGTCCATAGGTATATTGTTAATTTGCTCAGAATACAGTAGGTACATGTTAAATAAACGAAGGATCAGCACAACTCTAATGTATATATGTTAACTGATTGAAAGAGAAATGACTAATTACAAAAATAAAAGAATACTTTTCTGATGGCAGTGCAAACATCCTTCGCAAAAATCCATAGCAACTTGGGCTTATTTTCAATACATTTAAGGCAAATATTTTTTCATCATGCAAGATTCTTTTTCCAGATGCTTTTTTTTTAATTCCTATATTGTGAATTGATAAAACTTGGAATTTTGTTTTTAGGCATTCTTCTAACTGTTGCATTTTACTTTCCATTAAACCTTCTAACAAAAGTTTCAATTAAAAAAATATGACATACAAACAGATTAATATTAACATTGTCAGGTAAATTACCTGGCACGTTTATTGTAGACAGACTCTGGTATTGCAGTCGAAAAGACCGTTCCAATTTGTAGTAAGGAGAGAAACGTCTATTACAAACAAATGCAAATCCATTCTAGGTAATTCTGGATTTTTGATTCTACCGAAACACCTACGAATGAACACACATTATTTTAAAACTGTTAATATTGCAGACAAATATTACTAACTTCAGCATGAAATCTCGTACGAAAACTTTTAGTGTCTTTACCAACAGGTACAGAATACTTTTTTAAATCCATAACTAATTGAAACAAGCTACTGTATAAATAAAAAATATAAAATTAATCGCTACAAAAAATGGCACATCAGAATGGACTGGAATTAATTCAACTAAACCAAACTGAACTTATCAAGAGCACAAATCAACATGGACAATTGTGGATTTAATTAGCTTGGGTTTCCAACTTTCTGATTGGTTGTTTAGTCTGCTACTAGCGCTCCAGTGGAGGTGAGTTTTAACTACACCTGTCCAATTTCACTTTAGTAGGCCTGATATTACGAAACCTAAGAAAGAATATTATAAGTTCTTATGATTTAATGTTACTGTAAAAACCTAAATTCAAACAAACCTGTAATTTTTAATAATCAAAGCAAAAATTTATAAATATAAACATGTAAGTTTGATAACCTAGTTCACGCTACGCCACCAGATCAAAGGCACCAATAGAGTTCCATTATCTAATCAGTGACGACATTCACGACAGTAATATCACAGTATAAACATATCTGTTTATACTGTGGTAATATATCGAGATAGCTAACTAAAATCAAGACTATCTATAATTCATAATAAACAGATAAAAAAATGATTTGATAAAGAGTATTGAGCTTACAATAAAATAAAGCTTACACTTATGATACACTATCAAAACAATTCAGCACCGAATCAAATTGTTGAGTCAAGTTTTTATAATTCTTTGCCGTAGGTTGGCAGATTCTGGAATTTGACTCTATAATAGAGGAAATGTCAGATAGCTAAATCTTTCAGAATTTTCTTTGTTTTCGTTTGCGTTCCGAGTGCCTTGAACAAAATACAGCTACATTCTTTGTGAACATTTTAAAAGAAGACGACATTCGATTTTTAACTTTTAAGTGGGGTTAAGGTGTAATAAATTACCAGTGCAGTGTTGTTACATTCCATATGGAATGAGTTAGGTTGATGTCTTAAATGTGTCAGATTTTGTAAACAACACATAAGTATCGGCACCCTCCGCACCATACAAGTTTAATTTATTATATAGTAATATAATAATTAGTCCGGGACGGCCGTTTCGAGGACACGAATGGTCCTCATCATCAACCGGTGACCGAAGATTTTGTAGTTCATGAATAATAAGTATATTTCTCCAAGGTAATTATATTTTGCTTACTACCGATATACCTCCGTTTCTGTCTATTTTTCGTTATTATAAATCTGTTTATTGGATGTCACAATACTTAAAAATGTAAGGATGGTATGCGTGAGAGTGAGATATCTGATAGTACAGTACAAATCACGAATCTTTGCCGTTACGTCATACTTGTCTATGACGTATGGAGCGTCCGAAACAAATTCAGGTACACCAACCGTTGTTATTGTTATAACATCTGTCAAATTTTTCCGTGTTCTTATTAGAGCTATTATTATAGCGTTACGAATTATTAATAAGAGCACTTATAAGTTAAACTTTATTTGTAATAAATATATTACTATTTTTATGAAATGTATATAGAGATTACCATGCCGGGCCGACGCTTAGATCCGAACTCCCAGGAGTTAATGTATATTCATATATTAAGGTTAAGCATGGAATGAAGTTTAGAGAGTTGCTAATGCATTAGGCATATCTTTGAAACAGTGCAAAACATCAAACAAAGAAAGGAAAACATACCACCTACTTCTGTTATTGTAAAAAATAAGTGGTTTTATAAAAGATGCTTCTTTGGTATTTCCTTCAAAATCAGCAACCTCCGATTACCATGGGGAAATGAATAGCGAAACATTCCAACGTTGGCTAAGGGAACGGTTAATACCTAATCGTGAAGTACCATCTTTAATCGTTATGGATAATGCACCTTACCATAGTATTTCGTTGAAAAAACAACCTTCCCAATCATATATAATATGGACGTATATCGTAACTAGTTACGACGTACGTTATATGTTACTATCTCGCTTGTGTATACGTGTGCTTCCGATTTTTAAATATTACGCTTGTCTTCACTTTACTGATCAATCAATGACGTAACGGCAAAGATTCGTGATTTGTACTGTAGTTTGGTACATACTTCTAATCCTGTCCCTTGACATTAACATATGCGCGCGTTGTCATCGCAGTGTTTTATAAGAAGTGTACATATTTGTATTCATATTATTTTCACCTATTATAAAATAATATATATGTATTTTTATAATGTAGCAAACTATAAACTAGATACAAAATGCATAAAGTATGTAGAAAATCTCAACATTCACACCAAAAAAGAATAAAATAAAATGTATTATTTATCTATGTATCAAATTCCAAGCTTTAATAGAAAAACACAAAATTAATAGACTCAATAGACTAAACACATCAAATAAAATATTATTACATCTCTGGATAATGGAAAATATATTTGTATGCTTAACAGAAACCGTCAGTTTAAGAAAAAGTAAGGATGGTGTATCGTTATAGATAGTAAGTTGTAATAAATATAATGTACAATATTATTACTTATGAATAAACAATTGAAATTCGTATATTTTTACACTTTCTTTACACACATACATCGATTGGGGATGTTCTTTAGGCTTCAGGTATTTCATTGGTTTACCACCAACTTTTTTTTTTACTTCTATTTGTTATCCAAATTTTAACTATTAGAAATTTAAATATAAAAGAGTGAGAGTACTCCTAGGTATGTTCATTTTAATGAGCAGTTGTAATTTAAATTAGGACCTTTATTTATTTAGTTTCATAGTACTTTATTATTTCTGCATGTAAGAACATTTTCAAATACTTAAACCTTATCTATGGCAATTTCTGAATGTGTGTAATGAGATTTTTGTTTTAATTTATTAATATAATGAAAATTAATACTAATTGGACTTAATTTTTAGATACCATAGCAGCAATATTTTCTTGGATTTTCCATAAGTACAAGTAAACTTGCGTACAAGCTGACTAACATCTGAGAAACGTGGAAAGATTTGGACATGTGTCTAACACCCCAATATGGGCCAACAGCCTTGGCCTTAGTTTGACATGAACCCCACTATACCAGCCCGTTCATCGGGCTATCACCAAAAGGCATTAGTTGAAATACATAACTCATTACTACCTTTCGCGAAGAGTAGTGGAGATATTGGAGGTTCTAGTGCGGCATCTACAATATCAAATTTGTCAACTAGTGGTGTAAGTTCTACTTCTGGTGGTAATGGAACCGATAAGGATTTTGTCCAGTTACGCCAGTGCTTCTCACATTTATTAAGCATGGGCTATTCAGAGGTAAACCTTTTACTTGTTCTTGTTAGGTTTATCTTAACCTTAAAACCATCAATTTATAGATCAAAATCTATACTACGCTCAGAATACATTCTTAAAATAGTATGTGAAGTAACATTATTTGTAGTTCCTATTAATGGGCAGAATGAAATGCTATCAGTAGTAAAAGACCAGGTGTTTCAATACCTTCAAGAATACCAACTGAGAACTAAAATGGGACTGCTACAGATGACCGACTTGATGCAAAAAAGTTATCCAGTGAGATTAATTAGATAAAATATACCTATGTCATACAGTACTGAGTGGCATTTTCAGATGGCTCTGTGTACTGAGATAAATTTCTACTAATTTAAATTTATTGGTATCCTTAAATGTTTTACATTTGGACGTAGAAAGATGGAAGTTGACACTACATAAATAAAAATTGTATTTTGCAGAAAACTTTTCCTGTAAAGTACAGTTTCTAATTTACAAAGGCATATTTATTCGCTGTCATTTTTAAAATTTAGTACTTGATTAAATAAAAAAACCCTCATTTTTCAGAATAGATTAAATACATACGTATATTAAAAATCAGATTGTTAAATTAAGGTAATTAAATAAAGAAGTTAAAATTAAATTGACAAAATGTATGAAATTAGATATGCACTGGTTAAAGAACACATTACCCAATCTATGTAATTCAATAATTGTAAGTTAAAACCGAATAGGCAAAATGTATAAAATTAAATACACATGCAAGTTAAAATAGCGCAACTGACAAAATGTATTAAAGTAAATATGGATGAACTTTAAAGAAAAGCAAACTGAGAAAGTGATGTAATTAAGTACAGGTACAAATTAGAACAAAATTAACAAGATAGAGGAAATTAAATACTGGTGTACGTTAAGAAAACTGGATGACAAATTATAGTACTTAATTACAAACACAGAGAGAAAGTTCAACAATTTTTTATTCTATAAAACACATTTTAAAATGACTGTATGTAGCTATTTTGTCGTAACGTTAGCGGACTTATATTTAACCATATTAGGACTTTTTTTTGTATATCCAGTTCCTTCCGATTCGACCGAGTGTCCCTCACTTGATTTTTAAATGGAACATTGTATTCTTTACACAATCGGCGGGTTATTCTTCGCATGAGGAAGCCATCTTTAGATTTATTTTTCAAGTTGCTTTTGTTTTGCATTGTCATTATGGGAAATAATCCCAATAATTGATCCCAACATTTAAAAACCTAAAACAAGTAAATACACAGTGTTAAGAAACTAGCATCGTTTTGCTGGAACTTTTGAGTGTAATTGTAGTAGTCGATTATCGTCTTAGATTTGATCTAAAAATTCTAACATATTCACCGAATCGTGTCAAAGCTATAATACCATTATTTCCGACTAATAACATTTGACGGTTCAACGTAGCGTTGTTAGAAAACCAAGATTCGTCGGCAAATAAAATATTATTAAACCCTTTGAATTAATTCAACAAGTGCCACTTCGGGTTACCGTTTTAAAAAAATGCATTAAAAAAAAACGATTTGTTCAAATGTTGAATCAGATAGAAAAAACTTCAGACTTGGATTATTTCTTACAATGACAACCTAAAGCAAAAATAAGTTACGAGAGACGTTTGGTTTTGCTTTTAAAATTTACCTGAAAAATACTTAATTAAACAAATGTGAAGGTGTCCACATCATGCGTAGGATTAGTGGATCATTCGAAGAATGTAAAAAAATACAGGGTGTTCTATTTAAAAATCAAAAGTGGGAGGCACTCTGGGCAAACCAGAGGCAACTGAACTTCAAAATTATTCCAAAAACTCATATGATCTAGTATAAGTCCCTCAAAATTCAAAGTGCGGGATGGTCCCGGGTCATCTGGTATATTGTCAATTATAATTTTCAATATTCTATATCTTTTGTACAGCATATTATTCAAATTCAAAATCAATTTAAAACAGAATTATTGTTGCAAATATATGCATCTCAATTTGTAATACGTAAATACTTCTCAAAATTTCTTGAGAAATAAAATATTGTTGACACTTCTATAGCACTCTTTCTACACAGAATATATTTGTTTCCTGTATTTATGTATTCAAAGTTTGTGTATGAAATTAAATGAAATTGTCTAACATTAGCGTTGTACCCTATTTACACCGATTTAAAAAGTGGATTTGAGTGGATTTTATGCATTATTAGCCGCGCAGATTGAAACGTACTCTACACATGATAATGCAGATAATAGACAGATAGACATGTAAAGCCGCAGAAGTCTACAAATATAGCGCCTTTCGTACTAGTGTTTTGTTACCAAAGCGTTTTCGTCGTCAAAAATGTAGATTCAGGTAATAGAATGGAATTACACGTCTGTAAAGCTTCTTTGTCTGTGCTAAGGCTACGTCAATCTCATTAAGCGAATAAGTAGACCAGTCAAAATCGTAATATTGTAAGTAACGATGGCTCGGTGGGGCAGTGGTAAGAAGGCCTGCGTTTGACTGAGTAGAGTTGAGCACTGTGTGTTCGAGTCCCGCTACGATCAACAAATTTTCTTAGTGGGTCCGGTACACTCTCGAGTTGCCATTCGCAGTTGGAGTATAATTAACTGCGCTTCACCCCTTACAGTGAGGGGGTGACTTTAACAAGGCCATGGAACACTTTACGCACACTACTTACATACTAAAAGGCACCTGAAGTTATGACAAGCTTGAAAAAGGTTATACACTTCGTTGGGCTTGGTGAACCTTGCGGTTGCGTTATTCACTTGTCTTAAAAAACAAAGCTTAAGTGACTACTCTCCGCCAGGCATTATACAGTCGTAAGCGTGCCACATTTAAAAGATGAAACAAAAGCGAACCATCCTGTTCGCCTTGAAGGGACGAACCTTCAATGAAATCGAACGGCATGATATTTAGAGAAATATTAATAACTATCTATCGGTAATATGCATACTTTTGTGATACTGCGCTTGTATACGCCGTTAATTGTTTTCACACTGAGTACGCGCACTATGCTGTCCCTTCTGGGATAGACGTCGACAATTCCCCATTGGGAAATAGGTATTTATTCTCCTTCAACAGCACCAAGGCACCGACTTGAGGGATTTGACCGGGGTCCGTTTTCCTTTGCTGCAGGGATGCTATCTTTTCCAAAAATGGCGAACAATACTCACTGCAATCACTCATACAACTTTAAGCGATTATGAGGGTTACTAATACCAACGTCTCGTTCAGGTAAAGGCATTAAATTGTCACCTATAAGGAAATGGGCAGGAGGGATAGCGGAGAAATCATTAGGATCTGATGATAGCGGAGTCAATGGTCTAGAGTTTAAGATGCTTTCTATTTGGCACAGTATCGTAGATAACTGCTCGTAAGTTAAGTGCGCGTTCCCCACCACCTTTAATAAATGGTTCTTGGCGCATTTAATATTCGATTCTCACAGGCTGCCAAAATGGGGCGCTGTAGAAGGTATAAATATCCAGGATATTTCATTTCGTAACAAAAGTTCCCTTATCTCAGATTCCTTTACAGTTCTTACCCATGCGTAAATTTCCTTTAATTCATTTCTAGCACCCACGAAATTTGTGCCATTGTCGCTATATATATTGCAACACAAACCTCGTCGAGCTACAAATCGTTTAAGTACATTTAGAAAGGCTTCCGTGCTTAAATCTCCCACCAGCTCTACGTGCACAGCCTTACTTACTAAACATATAAACAGGCATACGTATGACTTCACTAACTTTTAAGTTCGTATAACACTAGCATGGGACCAGCCAAGTCAACAGCCACAGTACTAAGGAGTCGGAATTAACCGCTCTTTGGGCAGATCTGCCATGTTAGGGGAAGTAAATGTTGGACGGGCCTTAAAACATTTTACGTATTTATGAATAATCCTCTTGATCGTATTTTTGCCGTTTATAGGCCAAAATGTATTCCGAACAGCAGCCAAAATAAGTTGTGGACCTGCGTGTAAGTATCTTAGGTGTTCATGCTCGATTATTAGTTCAGTTAACTTTTGATTTGAAGGTAACAAAAGCGGATGCTTTCTTTCATGGGGTTCTAGTGAATTTTTAATTCGTCCTACTCTCAACAACCCTTCAGCATCTGCAAAGGGGTTAAAAGATATTAATTTGCTTGACTGGGATATCGGTCGAGATTGTAATAAACAACTTATCTCTAACGTGAACGCACAAGATTGACACATTTTCACCAGTATTTTTAGTGCAGTCTTTAATTCGACAGGGGTTAAGTCGCCTGCAACCCTTCCCTTATTTGCTCGTTTAGTGTTATTAATAAATCTTAATATGAAGGCAGTAATTCTCTGTAATTTGATCAAACTACTATATTTATCAAAAATTAATGTATCGTCGCACCAAGTAAATACCAGTTGGAGAATCTCATCGGAAGGTGTGGATGAAGAAGAATCCAAAATTGGCCAGTTTTCTAAATCCTCCAACAGAAACTTAGGTCCGTGCCACCAAAACTTGGATTACAGCAAGTGCCTGGGATTAGCTCATCTTGATACAATGTCCGCGGGATTTTGCTTGGAATTACCATATCTCGTTGGTATGGTTTGGCATGGTGTTTTCTTAAATCTCACAAGCTTGTTGATAAATTGATTCACTGTCCCAGCCTAAACGAGTTTTTTGCCAAATTGGTCTATTTGGCCCTAGTTTTATTTGATCGATGCAAAGAATTTCGAAGAACATGCTCGCTCCTAGAAGTACCCTGACCGATTCAGCCTTGTGGAAGTCGTCGGCCAAAGAAATACCATTTGGAATTTGTACGTTAGATAAATCTATTCTATTCGTCGGTATCAAACTCGTTATTTTATTTACTATTAAAAATCAAAATGTCAATAGAAAATAGGTTTATTTCCATGGATTTGGATACACTCCCCGTAGAATTATTTATTCCAGTTATAGGGATGTTGATGTGATGAAGTGTGGTCAGCTTTAATTACTTTGACAATTCTTGGGTAATAAAATTCGACATAGATCCATTATTGAGAAGAGCTCTGCACTGTATTCATTTTCCATTCGTATCACGGAGAAATATTTTTGCGGTGGCTAAAAGTGCTTGAGTAATTGATTGTGTTGTTTAATGGCATGTTACGACCTGTGCCGAAACACTTTCTCTGGTCTCTGTCTTTGGATTAATTACCAGTTCGTTATTCGTAGCCTTTGCTTTCGTTGTATGCAATGCCGAATTATGCTTTGCGCCACAACGTTTGCAGCCTCCCGACTTGTAGTTTAATTTTAGGTGACCAGGACGTAAACACTTTGTACATAACTTATGCTTTTTACCTCGTTTAAGCGCCTGTCTATTGGCATTTTAAGGAATTTTTCCTATTTGCCCGTCATGATATAAGCCAAAGGCTTTTCATTTCACGTCGGGTTTCCTTTATTTTCTATCGTTTCCAACAATTGACATCTCTTATTTATAAAATTCGTTAACTCAGTCAGTTTTGAGTTTTGGATTTTACTGATTTCTTCCTCATATTCTCTTTTCGTGACAGGATCAAGCTTAGATGACAACAAATGAATTAAGAGAGTGCCCCAGGTATCAGTGGGTTGACCTAATGCTGTTAAAGCGGTAATATTTTTGTTGAAGTAATCTAGTAATTTACGAAGGTATACATACGACTCATTTTTACCGAATATAATTCAAACAAGGCCTTTACGTGAGATGAGCGATTAATTTTTTATTCTCATATCGTTCTTTTAATATTTGAAATGCGATATTATAGTTCGCACTAGACACATCAATGGAGTGAATTATTTCAGCGGCTACACGATTTTCAATAGTAGAATTTCTCAGTTTTGTTAAGTTTGGGATTATCATTAATTAAGAAATTAAATGTCATGAAATGTCGTCCATTGTCGTATCGTCCGTGAAATTCAGGTAAATGGGGTAATTTTACTCGGCTCTGTACATTGCCTTGGATGATGTGAGTGTGTACATTTCAATCATTAATAGAGCGTGTCCTATTTGGCATGACTAATTTGGAGATTTTATTTTTTGCGTGTTATAATCTTATGATGTGAATTTTCGAAATTTTCGCGCTCGCTTTCCGGTATATCACTCTCTAGTAATTTAATTTGTTTTTGAATGTCGTTGAAACTATTTCATATGTTTGTTTCGATTGCCCTTAATCAGGCATCTATCTCCACTGTGTCATAATTAGAGATGGCGAAGCAATGGTATCTTTTTCTTGGGTTGGTTCAGATAGAGAGGAACTACTTACTTCGCTTACTTCGCAGGGCTAAGCGTCAAAGCTCGGCGCACCAAGCCGTAAAACTCGTTTCCAAAGCTCAAAATACAAGGAAACTACGTTCTCGTGAGCAGACAAACATTCTTTTCTGGGCGGAATATAGCCGCAAAAATTAGCGTAGAATCTTCCTTTACGTACAAAATAATTTTCCACGCAGAGAAAATTCACACAAATTCACTTCGTAGACACAACCAACTCGATTCAAAACTTAATGGAAAAGTGCTTCAAATGAGAATCCTACAGCTCTAGGAAAAAATAGTTTTGTGATGAAACATTACTCAACTGGACCAATCATGAAGGCAATGAAAAATAGAGACAAAGACGATGTAAAATACCCAAAAAATTATCGCAACTGGAAATATAATAAAAGAGTTGCAATAAGCGTAAAATAAAAACTTTACCAAAATAGTGGCGAGTGTGCGATATGAGTTGCCTAACTGCGGGATAATCTTCAAGCGTTTGGAAGGAAGCGATTTATCGGTCCGGAGAAAATTCGAGACAAAGATGCAATACATGGCGGTAACCGTTAATGTGAACATTTAGCGCGTAAAAAAGCATGGTATATATGTAATCAAACAGGGTACAGAGATACAGTGAAGGTCCTTTTTGCGAACAATTCCCACAACCGGATACTCCTTATATTTTCTTTTAACTCTCTTTATTTTATTAAAGAAATTCTGGAACATGGTTACTCCAGAGATCATTCAAAACTGCTATTCCAAACCAGTTTTTAAAAATCCTCAAATTCAAGAGAAGACAATGTTAGACATAGAATTTGATGTGGAAGAGATTTGTCGTTGACAACGTTGAGCGAGTTTTGTAGAAACTTTGACACATCACCTAAGTTGAAAACCAAGACGACCACTAACTTGGACGACAGAGTGCTTACAGAACTGTTTTGTGATAGGGTAAGCGAAAATGAGATTGAAGAGATGTCCATGCAAGGTAGTGACGATGAGGAAGGAGATACTAAATGGTCTTATAAACTCCTACGCTGATGCATTTAAAGCGGTTGAAAATCTAAAGGAGTTTTCCGAATAATTTTTGGCGTTTAAATACTTGAAAAGCAGAATCACATTTTCAAAATTGCTTTTTACAGCAACAAATAAAAATAAAGCAGACAAAAACATTTGACTTCCTGTAAAAATAAAACTTGTATTTAGAAATTATAGGAGCTAATTTTCCCTTACTACACTACAAAATTCAAATTAATGGGCTACTAAATTATTGTTTTCTATGGGAATTTCAAAACGGACACTGTTATGATTTAGATTACAGAAAATTAACTCGTAACTGATACAACTTTTTTCAGTTATTATTTTCATTCACTTCCAAACTAATTAGATAAAATCTAGCTCTTAAATTTACTAAACGTTATTAAAATATTTACATAACGTTTTTAGAAATACATAATCTCATATTTCTTTTATGCTCAAAAAAAAAACCAATCCATTTTCTCTCTTTTTTTTTAACAATTTTGTAATTTTTATGTTCGGCAACGTAAAATTGATAAAAAAGTGAAAATACGAAAATAAAATTAATACAAAAAAAAGACTAATTGCGGAAGTAAACGAATTCGTAACATGCGATTAGTACAAACAGAGCAGTTGTGTGTATATATACAAACGTAATTACAAGTTTCACATTCAGTTCATTTGAAAGTTATTATAATATTAATACGATCAGTGTCAATTGTCATTTATTTGTTAAAATTATCGTCCCATTTCTAAGCAGGTTACTATAAAATTAATACAATAAAAAAGCATCTGCAATAAACTAAAATTGAGCATTTTTTTATAATTCTCGTTAAAACGGTATATTATTAACCCACAATTTACAGAACACTTATTAATTCTGAATCAAGTTGATCTCTATTTAACAACACGTAACATATACAACATGTGTATAAATTGTCACGTAGCAACATTCTTCGTTCGTTTCTGAATCGAAATTCTAAATGGTAAAATGTTGTACCATGCTTCATACGTCTTCACGAGGTTCTTGAAATTCGGTTTTTTAGTGCCTTGATAAGCGTTTGTGTTCGATATCTGTCGATACAGATAGCTGCAATTTTGAATTTAGACGACTTTTTTTATTCCTATTTTTTCGTAAACAGTATTTTTTTTGATTTCAGAGTGTTTTCAACCTTTCTTCATTAACATCCTCTTATGAAATCACATTTGGCGCCGTTGTAGAACAATGAGTTTGTATTCTAATTTGATTTCAATCGAAATGGCCGAGCAATGCGTACAGTACAAATCACGAATCTTTGCCGTTACGTCATTGATTGATCGGTAAAGTGAAGACAAGCGTAATATTTAAAAATCGGAACACACGTATACACAAGCGAGTCCATATTTTGTTAAGTATCAATGAACTAATTGAAGTGAGACAGTATATGGCGGAGCAATGCGTAAATAAGAGCTTTCGTAATGTTTACTGCAGTGCATGCAATCTTTAGATTTGTAAAGAAAGAATATCACTCCTTTTGATGTTTGACATTTGTTTTATACTTTTTATTTACATAAGAATAAATTTAAATAAGAAATGAAATGTGAATATTATAATGATCATAATTTAGTATAGTTTTGCGGATGAAATTTTTTATACATAAAGCTTTGTTTTATTCATTAAAAACGTAAGTATCTACAGCATTAAAGAATAAATAAATACTCCCTTGTTAGCTGATTATGGTTTCATCCTTACCTCTCTCTATTTGTGAAGTATATAAGCGACAAAACAGATGTGTATCTTATATTTATTACAATTCTTTATTAACATTAGTGATTTAACACACAGCTTCAAAAATATAATCTGCACTTTAATAAAACAAACTATTAAACGATATTATATAGGTATTGCGATACAAATAACAGTAATGCAGCAAGCTAGTAATGAAAATAACAAAACAGTACCTTTGTACAAGCAATAACACTAGATAACATGTAATTAATTTTTATTCATCGTCTTCATCTTCAGAACCACAATTTACAGTAAATGAAAATTCCCCTGCATCAAAATTTGCTTCTCGATTATACCATTCTGGAATTAATTTCTCAGTATGCTGAATACAATTTTTCCAAATGGTTGGAGTACACACTTCTAAGCTTTCGGTACACATCCTTATTACTGCGGTGTCTTTGTATCCCTCTCGTCCTATATGTTTGTTGTAGTATCCTTTTGCTTGTGCCCATTGATATTTTGCACTGTTTTCAAAGATATGCCTAATGCATTAGCAACTCTTTAAAATTCATTCAATGCTTAACCATAATATATGAATATACATTATCATTGCTTACTTCATGAACAGCATTGACGGATACTAGAGGCCCTCCATTACGTTTCTCAGCTTCAAAATACTGCAGCAACTTAAATACCAACTCCTGTGAGTTCGGACGTAAGCGTCGGCTTGGCATGGTAATTTCTACCTAAATTTCATAAAAATAGTAATACATATATTACAAATAAGATTTAACTTACAAGTGCTCTATTAATAATTTGTAATATAGCTCTAATAAGAACTGTTTGTTATTTTGAAACGATGAAAACAAGAAATAGATTTCGAGAACATAACCTAGACAACACACAAAAATTTGACAGATGTTATAACAATAACACCAGGTTGGTGTACCTGAATTTGTTTCAGACGCTGCATACGTCATAGACAAGTATGACGCAACGGTAAAGATTCGTGATTTGTACTGTACGTAAAATACTATGATGTCACGACAAAGTTGCCAATTTTCTGTTTGTAAAAATGGAAACAAACTATTAGGTTATGTAACTGTCAAACAATATTATTGATATTTGACGAGGAAACAAATCTTTAATTCACCAAAATCGCATTTACGCTTAATATTAATAATGATTACCTTCCAAAAGCAGGATTTAATATTAATATTACTAGGAGTGGAAAGACAACAAAAGCCAACAACCAACAATAAATTTAATCGAGATTATTATTGCTTTAAGTATTCCCAGTAATTATTAATTTTTCTTTTCCAAAAACAAAATACACTAATAATACTACGAGTGGAAGCAACAAGTGTTTACAATACACACACAAAAGTATTTACAGTAACTATCAATTTCAGAACTTTTCTTGAAAAGCATTTATAATTATACCTCCCGTACGGAAGATAGCGGCAATAATGGTCCCTTGTTGTCGCGTTCGGCTTTAAAATAGGCCACTAGCGAATCTGTCAACTCCTTTGACTATTTACACAATGGTTTCGATATGTTTTAGTTGTAATAACAACTGATTTTAAACAGATATATACCAAGTATAAATGCAAACAACGTGTTTAACACACGACTGAAAATGCGAAATATAACCTTTTGACAGTTGAGTGAGTTAACAGCATGAGAGATAGTGCAAGCATGCAACTTTATTAACAGTAAGTACCAACATTGGATGTTTGATCGAATTAGAAAAAGTTATATACAGTACAAATCACGAATCTTTGTCGTTACGTCATACTTCTCTATGACGTGTGCAGCTGAAACAAATTCAGGTACACCAACCGGTGTTATTGTTATAACATCTGTCAAATTTTTCTGTGTTATCTAGGTTATTTTTTCGAATCTATTTCTTGTTTTTGTCGTTTTAAAATAACAAACAGTTCTTATTAGAGCTGTATTACGAATTATTAATAAGAGCACTTGTAAGTTAAACTTTATTTGTAATAAATGTATTACTATTTTTATGAAATGTGTATAGAGATTAACATGCCAGGTCGATGCTTAGATCCGAACGCCCAGGAGTTAGTATTTAAGTTGCTGCGGTACTTTGGAGCTGAGAAACGTAATGGAGGGCCTCTAATATCTGTGAATGCTGTTCATGAAATAAGCAATGATGATGTATATTCATATATTATGGTTAAGCATGGAATGAAGTTTAGAGAGTTGCTAATGCATTAGGCATATCTTTGAAAACAGTGCAAAACATCAAACAAAGAAAGGAAAACATACCACCTACTTCTGTTATTGCAAAATACACACTCCGTCTCAAGTCCGAAACCCTAGATTTGGATAACCGAATGAAAATGGAAGTACGAAACACTATATATGACATGTATAAACAAAGTAACACAAATTGCTGCAGAATATTTTGTCTAAATAGCAAATATTTCAGAGAAACATATGACATTAAAAACACTGAATGAAATCCTGCAGGAGAAATATATCTTACACATTAGTATTTCTTCCTTAAACCGATTATTGACATCAATGGACTTTAAATTTAAAGCAGATGATAATCGAAGAACTTTAATGGAAAAAAATAATATCACGGCATTAAGATATTCATTTTTACGTAGATGAAGATATTAAAAACGTTAGGAAGCCGGAAGGTTATGATGGCAAAAGATATATTGTTGTTCACGCAGGAACAATGGTTTTATCAAAGATGCTCCTTTAGTATTTTCTTCAAAATCAGCCACCTGTAATTACCATAGCGAAATGAATAGCAAAACATTCCAACGTTGGGTAATGGAACGGTTAATACCAAATCTTGAAGTACCATCTTTAATCGTTATGGATAATGCACCTTACCATAGTGTTTTGTTGGAAAAATAACCTTCTCAATCTTGGAGAAAAGATGATATAATTGAATTGCTGAACAGCAATCAAATTCCTTATGAAAGTACGATGAACAAAAATGAATTATTAGAAATTGCAAAACACAATAAAAAACAAAATACTCCGACTTCCTCCCTATCATTGTGATTTCAATGCAATGGAATTAGTATGGGCACAAGCAAAAGGAAAAATTGTACTCAGCATACTGAGAAAGTAATTACAGAATGGTATAATCGAGAAGCAAATTTTGATGCAGGTGAATTTTCATTTACTGTAAATTGTGGTTCTGAAGATGAAGACGATGAATAAAAATTAATTACATGTTATCTACCATAGTCTTATTGCTTGTACAAAAGTACTGTTTTTTTATTTTCATTGCTAGCTTGCTGCATTACTTTTATTTGTATTGCAATACCTGTATAATATAATTTAATAGTTTGTTTTATTAAAGTGCAGATTATATTTTTCAAGCTGTATATTAATCACTAATGTTAATAAAGAATTGTAATAAATATGTTACACATCTGCTTTGTCGCTTATATACTTCACAAATAGAGAGGTAAGGATGAAACTCTAATCAGCTAACCAGGGAGTATTTATTTATTCTTTTATGTTGTAAATACTTACGTTTTAAATAACAAAGCTTTATATATTCAAAATTTCATCAACAAAACATTATACTAAATTATGATCATTATAATATTCACATTTCATTTTTTATTTAAATTTATTCTTATGCAAATAAGTATAAAACAAATGTCAAACATCAAAAGGAGTGATATTCTGTCTTTACAAATCTAAAGGTTGCATGCACTGCAGTAAACATTACAAAAGCTCTTATCTACGCATTGCTCGGCCATATACTGTCTCACTTCAATTAGTTCATTGATACTTAACAAAATATGGACGTATATCTTAACTAGTGACGACGTACGTTATATGTTACTATCTCGCTTGTGTATACGTGTGTTCCGATTTTTAAATATTACCCTCGTCTTCACTTTACCGATCAATCAATGACGTAACGGCAAAGATTCGTGATTTGTACTGTAGTTGGTTTTAATTGTTTACTATTACATGGCCCGAAATTGTTAGTAATGACGTGCCTGGTCTGCTATCGTAACATTATTTTATTTTATTACTTTAGGTCTCTAGAAACGTAAAATTCTATTACATCCTGCTGTCAAGGGCAACAAAGGTAAATAACCAGTAAATCACACTTACGTCTCTTCAATCAGGACAACAATAATTGACTTACATAACCGGTAAACACAAACTTAATTACTAAATACGTTTGTATATATGTATACAACTGTCCTGTTTCTACTCATCACATGTTATGAATTCGTTCATTTCTGTAAATAGTCTTTTTTGTACTAACTTTATTTTCTTCTCGCCCGAAAGTGCATAGATCAATATATGAAAGAGCTTACATTAGAAAATTCTGAAAACTTGATACTACACTAAAGCCAATATGTGCTATTGAATTAAAATTTTTAATAATCTGACACTTTCCATACCGGAAATAACCATCAACTTTGTTATTTTAAATGAAATATCCTACATGTAATCACATTTTTGAATTCCTAATTTAATTTTAAGGTTTGTTTAATAAAACTACTATGTTTCTATTTCCGAACGTATTTGAAATATTTATATTTTTTGTAGATGGACGTAATATATAGAGTATTCCATTTAAATCACAAATTTGACAACTACTTCTGGAAGAGTCAGACTATTAAAAATATTTTAGTTCAATAGTACATGTATCGACCGATGCACTTCTCGATGATACCCTGTATATATAATTAACATGGGCATTGTCAGATGTACATAGAGAGCGACAAGTGTAAATGATAGTATATGCTAAATTTTAATCACCCGGCGACGAACTGACCCTTGCGGCGAAAGAATCCGCGGTGAAGTATCCTAAATTCCCATCCGACAAACGGAAGTTGTAGGTTCAGTCCTACCGTTGTCTTCAGATTTTTATTTCATTACTTAAATTTCGTTATGTTGGTTAAATCAATGCGAAATCGTTTTTGTATTGTTTAATTTGCCGTGCTAATGTTTGCTAGAAGACAATTACTAATCATATCGGTTATACGTACTAATTTTGCTGTTTTTGGTAATTAGATGATCTTATTATTAATTAAAAATAATAAATTCTTGTGTATACCATTTTTTTTAGAAAATATTTGTATATAATCAAATTTATTCAACATTACTTATATTACTTTAGGAACTGGCTCACCTAGCAATTCAAGCATCAACAGGTCGACTTGAAGATGCTATAGATTACCTGAACAAACAACTAGATGGCAACAATAAAAATTACAATAAACTTATAAAAAAGACCAGTATTGAGAAGGAATTAGCTGTGCGTGGTAGTCCCGCTTTGAATGGTGGTACAAGAAGTTCTCGTTCGAATAGTCCGCGTCTGGCAGAATTACATTCACTAGTCAACCGTCAATACTCTCCTAATAACTTTAATGAACCGCCTTCTCCTCCACCTCCGAGAAGTACACCTCCTCCGCTCCCTCCTCATGTCCAGTACCAATCTGTGCCTTCCAACCTACAGCAGATGTTTAATAGAATGTCACCAGCTCCTGTAGTACCGTCGAGAACACCTCCCGCGGTGCCATATTACAGTTCACCTTCTCCTTCTCAACGAGGTACTAGTCCAGTAAGTACTATGTTACCTTCATCCGATCGACAACTGATGGTCGTTCAAAATGGACCTCAAGTTCAACAACAGCTAAATCAACAAATGCAAGCTTTAAATTTGTATCAAAGCTCAACATCGTCTAACGTCGAGCCGCCTCCACCCTACTCGTTAATTTCACCTTCTCCATCAAATCCTCCTCCGCCACCTTCCTATTCAATTTCAATACAGAATCGTCAAAGTCCTACTGAAGATTTTAGAAAAAGTCCATCGTCCGGCATATACTCTGGTTCTACAACGACTTGTTCTCCCAGTCCAGTGCTTATATCTACCACAACTAGCTCGATGACTCGTCCGACGCCCCAGGCAGCTTGGGGTACGCGACAAGCTAAAACTCAACCACCAATTATAATGCAATCTGTAAAAAGTACGCAAGTTCAAAAACCCGTATTACAAACTGCTGTAGCACCTACGTCTCCACAAATCCTTCCTTCTCCAACTAGTATAACACCTCCGGCAAATCAAACTCGGCCTCCATCGTACACAGTATCCATTCAACAAAAGCAAGTTTATGTAGGATCTAAACCGGCCGCTCCCAATCCAGTACCAACCTCTAATTCGGTAGCGGTTCCTACAACAGAACCTCCTAGTTATGCCAGCACAATGCAAGCTAAAGCTATACAACGAGGGATAGGGCATCCACCAATGGCCCCTCCTCCTTATTTAGATGAATGTATTGCTCAAGTGTCAACAGTGGAAAGTGGTACGACGCCAAGAACTACTTCGCATATTCAACCTCCTCTTCAAAGAAAATATTCGCCCGCGCTCCCGTCAGATACACGATCCGATAGTCCACAATCGGCAAACTCTTATGAAGGTAGACCTTCACCAAGTTATGCCGACAATGGAGCACCGCCATTACCACCTACAGGTGAGAACTTAATTATTATTATATACATGCATAAATATTCATTGTCATTTAAAATACAAAGCGAACTGCGCGTACTACTGTTATTTGCAACAAATCACTGAAAACTCAATAAGTAGTTACAAATTCTCACGACCCTATAAACAACGTAAGCAAACTATGCAAACACGTAAAGGTAAAAATACTTTTACACATATTTATGTAATTCCTGAAGATGAAGCAATGTTATCTTGTTGTATTATCATGAGAAATTTATCTCTTCATTATTGTAATCAATTAGCACTAGCAATGTATGAAGTTGGAAACACTGTTTGTTTTCTAGTTTACTTGTTATCTTTAAATATTTTGTAAACATCACAATAGTCAAGATTCCCATCTCTGCTAAAACATATACAAGAGATAAGACAACAAAAGCGTGAGTGCTATAAGCACTTTAACAACATGAGAGTATCGTTAGTATTCAACATAACCTTCCAATCTCTGTACTGGATGTTTAATAGAACCTTTTAACTAAGAAATAGTGCAGTTATATGCTTTTTCTCGCAAATATTTTCATATTCATCATCGTTCAATAAATCCAGTATTGATTGTATTACACAACAAAAAAACAAAAAATGTTTGCATGCAAAAGTAGCATGCAAACATTTTTTTCTTAATATTCCATATTCATATTTACCATTATTTGTGTGTACTATACGCAAGCACTCACTAGGGAAGCAAACGCACCCCAACTCGGGTTCGATTTGCCTTTCTTTTCATTCTTTTTATTAGCTTAGCGATGGTGTAGCGTGTGGTGGTCAATGTGCAAAAGCTGTTAAGTAGAATTGTCTCGAGTAACTTTTTGTTTGGTAATAATGTCAATACTTTTACATAACTTCAGGCGATCAGTATTTTAGTCAATAATCAGATTTGTTTTATGCCATAGCTGTGAGAAGATGAACAATAAACAGAAAGCTTACATTGCTATTATTATTGCTTTATCCCCGAAAAAGGAAGGAAGAGAAAACGCTTAGAAAAAGAATCGTTTAGCCAAACGTTTTTAATACAATTATGTAAATCTATCAAAGCAATTAAGTTAACTCGCTAGATTATTTCGAAATGATAAATTCCATCTGCACTAGTACTAGTGCGTCTGGACCTTTTTCGATTTTTTTCTGAAGCTTGTCAAAGTGCAATTTTTTACGTCTTCTGGAGTTACTTCCTTTTTATTTATTTTTTTATTTTTCTAAATAATTGTACGTATCCTTTGTTTTGTAGGCTGCGATTAGCCTATTCTTTTCTAGAGGTATCGCAAATTTGTTATAGGTATTTAGGAACATTTTAAAATTCTTTTTCCCGTTATTATTAACCCCAGTTGCACATGAAGACGGTGCCAAACTATTCTGCATTGCGATTAGTGAATGACTGAACCGTTATTGTTTGTTTATACCTTGCACGATCAGTATTACCATCAGTACTTAAAATACTGTCAGTACTGCTGATCGTGTAAGGACCGTTTTACTTTTAATAATCAATACTGGCTGCGTTCGATGTATTCTTTGGAGGTACGAAAAGAACAAGTAGACTACGAGTTCGGAGTGCACAAAGATGAACAAAAATGACTTTTCTATTTATTGTTAGTTGAAATCAAAGAAATGTTATTAGTGTCATCGTGTAGCGTTATAATTAAATGTAATATTACACTGATTAACTAAATATTTTCGTACAGTAATCACTACTGCACGAAAACATTATTCGATTATATCAAAACATCCGATTAACAAGATTATGTACCCGTTAAGTTTGTACTATGTACAACTAACGATATGTTGAGCATACGTCGTGTAATAGTTAGGGAGCTGGCAGACGTTAAAAAAAGTAAAGAACACAGTAAAATAAATCATATAAACATTTTCTGCCTTTAATTTATCATTTAGAGCTGGCGGAAGATGTTAAAGTAGTGCTGTAATTTTTTCCCAGTTTTATGGCATATAAGAATTCTTTCAAGCTATTCAGCCGTGGACGGTGGGATTTTTTTCCGAACATTTCGTTTAAAACTACCCTAAACATCATCAGCGGCTAGGTCGGTGCTTGTCGTTGGCGGCCTGGACCTTGGTCCGCCCTCTTCCAGCACCATGTCCTTCGTAGTCTTTATGGGGAGTTTTTTTTGGGTGCGTGGGCCTCAGAATCTTCCTCCTGGACTCTTCTCAGTTCCTAAAAAAGAGAGATATGCTGTATTCATTGTGAATGGAGACATTATGCCAGCCTACTCAGGTAGTCGTGGGCGGTCTTGTGCTTTACTCCTGAAGGCGTTCTTCACAGCTGCGTTCTCGCTTGTTAGCATTCTCTCGAAAGAGGTTTTATTGAGAAATTCCATTGCAAGAAATTCCAAACCCAAATGGAACTGGCGTAGGTAAGTATCCGTCGTATGTGTGATTTATACAACATGACGCTCGTTTGGGGGTTAAGTCAGTGTTGGAAGTGGAATGGGATATAGGTGTCTGACTGTGTGCCCCGTTTCGAGCTCTTCTGAGATGCTCGATATTTCCAGGCAAATGCAATCGGTTGCGTCTTCCTGGGGTTGATTGTGAGTCTCTGGACGTCGAAGAAGTTAGAGATTTTGGTCAAATGCGCCTGCGCACGTTTAACCGTCAACTCGGCGTTCCGCGATATTACCAAGATCTGCGGAGATGGCGAATTACCGAAACGAACAACCTCGCCGCTGAAGATTTATCGCAGCTGTAAACGAAACATTTGGAAGAAATTCCCACCCACCACGGCTGAATAACCCGAAAAAATGCTTGTTATATGACCCTTGCTAGGGAAACCTATATCCTTAAAAATAATTATTTCATCGCCAGACAGGTTGCATTGATTATTAGAATTATATTATATGGGCAAGAAACGTTTCTACTGCTATCTAGATACTATACCGTTAAAAGCTGCAACACTGTAAATTTGTTAAAAAGTAAGTATGAAATCAATTTATAGCATCTGCCTTTATAATAGTTTCAATAATTACAAAAAGCGTAAAAATAGAAAAGAAAATTAAATGTTTGGAAATAGACGTTTTCTAGTACGGTCGTAGATTTTTTTCCCAGCACAGAACGGAGAGTGATTTATTTGCCAGTCCAGTCACGCGTCGATTATATATTTGTAATCTACCTATACTGCCTGTCGCACTAAGTGTGATATTTAATGAAAATTTTTTTAAATTCCAAACAGGGAGCGTTGTTACTAGGGTCAACGGTATAATATAATTTTATAATATATATAAAACACTTTAAATTATGATTCAATTGGCAATGGACACAATTTACGTATGGGTCGTTTCATTACACCCTTCATGGTCTTGACGCTTGCGATTCTGGCTACTCCATCTTCTCCGTCGAAAAGTTTCAGAATCTGCCATTTGAGTTAAATGTTGATATCGGGTTAATCTATTTACTCTCTCTTTAATCATTTCCGGCTCAGGTAAGAAGACAAGTGAGTCGCCGATCAAGAAATATCCAGGTGTTGGATGTTTCTTGATCGAATGGATAATTCGTCAGGATTGTTGGACATGGGGAATAATGGTCTGGAATTTAAAGTTGCTTCGATTTGTGTCAATGTTTGAAATTCTTCATATTTAAAATTATGTTTCCCACAATACGTGTTAAATGATATTTAGCAGCCTCCGACGAGCCACCAAAATGTGGACAAGTTGGAGGCAAGAAGTGTAATTGAATCTTCTGACAAAACCTCGTGAATTATACCTTGATTTACGGAATTATTAATAAAGTTAAAGAATTCATTTATTGCATTTCTGGCACCTACAAAACCTGTGCCGTTATCTGAGTATATGTGAGAACATTTACCACGACGAGAAATTAATCTCAATTTAAAAAACAAGCTGCAGTTAAATCCGAAACTAATTCAATATGTGCTGCTTTTGTAACAAAACAAACAAAGATGCAAATGTATGACTTTACTATTTTATGACTCCTTAGATTACTGTTTTTAATATTAAAGGGCCATTAGGGCATTATGTATTCGTAAGTGATCGGTTTCGCTCTGAAACATATAGTACATCTCGTTAAATGATGATTTCTCGGAAGTAATATGGGATATTTCCCATCATAATGTAAATTTGATTTCTTTAAGCGTTCGCCAACTCTTAACAAACCATCCTTATGCTTATGGGTTCAACAACAGAATTTTATTATCCGATCGTACGGATTTTCCCGTTTTTAGGTTTTTTACTTCAATTTTTGTAGCTGCACAATCTCCAATAATCTCCTTAATGCTTCCTCTAGCTCACTCACTTCCGGATCTTCTGAATCCTTGCTTTATATATATGCTAAGATTGTAGCCTGTAACCCGTTGTAATCTGGTTAAGTTCGAAAAATGTTCAAAAAAATCCCTAAAATTTATTGTAAGGTTAAATGTTTGAATAGTCTGTATCAGGCAAGTAAGTTGTTTGGATGTTCTGTCAGGCCACCGCTCTTCATTTTGTTCTAACCATAGTGGTCCATTCCACCACAATATGGATATTGCTAATTGATGTGGGTAAGTCCCTCTCGACAAGAAACCTGCGAGATATTCCCCACTCTTTATGTGCTTCCAGTTATTCATTTCGGTTGTTCGTTGGATCTCTGAAATCCTGTTTGATACAAATGTTTTTAATTGTTTTAATTAAAATATATGATCAGTGTTAATTTTTAGTGATTCTGTGACGTTAGTTATTAATTTATTAAGAAGTAACGCACTACACAACTCCAATCTTGGTAAAGTTATTTTTCTCAATGTCGCAACGCGCGATTTTGCGCACAATAAGCGTGAACAGAACTGGCCATTTGCATCGGTAGATCTTATGTACACATGCTCCATAACCATCTCTGAGGCGCATTGAAGCCATGTAATTGAATAATTTGCGCGTCCTTTTGAAAACAACCTCTAGGCATTTGAAACTCATTGATATCTAGCATGCGGCTATAAAAATGAGTCCAACTTGAATGTAATTGTATGCTTTCATCCCACTCCGTACCTAACTCCCACAGTCACTGCATTAACAATTTGGCCGTTATAATGTATGGAGCAACTATTCCCAATTAGTCCAAGATTTGTGCAATTGATGACAAAATAGAACGTTTAGTTATCCTTACGCGAGAATATTCTGATATATTAATTTTATAATAAAGTGTATCGCTTGTCGAATTCCACGTGAATCCTAAAGTTTTAGAAGTTCTATTTTCAGCTAGTAAATGTGTAATGTTTTGACTTGAATTTGACTGAATAATTTCTATGACGTTGTCGGTATTTGAAAACCATTTTCGCAAACGAAAACCATAATCACCCAAAATTCACATTAACTCTAATTTCAGCAGTGTGGCCTCTTCAACTCTTTCCGTTCCTGTTAACAGATCGTCCATATAAAAATGTGATAGTATTACGTCACACGTTTTTGGAATTGATGTTCTTACGAGCTATTAGCTATTAGCGAGCACACAAATTAATTCTCAAAATAGCGCTGCACCTAGTAATATATCAATTTTTCTAGGAATATTAAATGCATGATCTACAAGAATAATGTTTTTCGGAATGATTAAATTACTCGAGTTGATCTTTGCAGGTGGTAAATTTCCAGTTATTCAATAACAGTTGATTTTCAAATTATTGAATTTTGATCTGGTAAGGATCATGCAACACTGAAGTTGAATGAGTAGCTGAATGCGTTGCTTTAGTGCTTGCAGATTGTGTTTCCATTTGCTGTTGTTGATTGTTTAAAGTTGTTGTTCTATAAAATGTAATAACGAATTAAGATTCTTTTGTTAATGCTGGTAATTCGAAAAGAGCTTTAGTAAGTCTAATAACTGTCTTTAAATTTTGTAAAATCTAGAAATTCTAACCTCTCTTGTACAATTTCCAATTTAGACAACTCCTCACATTTTTTGTTTGTTCTGCTGTCATCTTATCTAGAAATTTTTTAACATTCGTTAATTGAGATTTTATTGTTCCGCGTTTGAATTTAAGCTCTTTTAATTCATGTCATTGTTAAAAATTACGATAAAATAGGTAACGAATACGAATCGAAGTAAATTAAAGCATATACAAGGAAGGTTCAATAGGAAATGGGTAATCACTTGCTCTTAGATTGTTTCAATAACACGCTTGCTTGTGTTGGATTCTAGATTGCTCTACGAATGACTTCGGCAACTCTGGCTCGAAGGACCAAAATGTTCGTTTTATTTTGTTCAAATAAAACAACGTTTTGTAAAAACTAGTAAATCCCGTGATAAAACAATTTGCTTACACGTCACACACGACCATTTCAACTTCTTCTTCTGTGTCTTGGGAGTTAAAAAACAAAAAAAGAAAAGAAAATGTCTTAATGAGCAAATACGCTAACAATGACTGTTTTTGAACACTTAAAATAAAGGTAATCTCGATTTCGATACAATAGCGTGCTGTGGAAACAATTATTTAGCGTTTGAAAACTGCTGCTTAGTTAAATGATAAAAAATGTTGTCTAATACAGAGGCATATCATGTGCTTGCAGTGTATTTTCAATATTTTGAAAATGTGTATATTGCTGAACATAATATGCTATTAAGTATCCAGAAGGAAAACATTTCAGTCGAGAAGTATTTAACTGTTAGACGGCACCATTACATGGCACAGATTATGTTCCACCTCGCAGATATCCGACCAGAACACGTGTAACTAGAACTGAAGCTAATGCGATAAATGCCCTTGCATGTCTTTACGAATTTATTGTATGATAGAAGATAATGTAACATAATTCGTATTATATAAATCGTGTACTTATATACATTTAAAAAAATGTTGGTCTGCACATCTTGTTTACATTATAAATTCTTATAGTTGTAGAGGTACCTTTGTGATGCAGAATAGCTGTTACAATTATATCTTTGCACTAACACCTGTTAGGGAAAAGTAAATTTAAAGTGATATATAGGTGATGCAATGTTTTTCCCCTCTAAGAACTTCCTCCGAAAAATTGAATTCACGGAAGTACTGAATGTGTGTTGTGTTTTACACAACATGATATACACATCAGTTCTGAAAATTTCAAGCACGTCAAAAACGAAAACCGCACTTCCTTAGCAGCGATGACCATGCCAAAGACCGATTGTCGAGTCAATGGAAAAGCCAAAAAAATTTAAACTACTTCTGAAATGTATCCCCTAAAATTACCAATTGTTCCGACAATGATGGATTGCTATGTAATATAATGAGCTTGGATTTCTCCAAAGCTGGATTTTTAAATACTACCAATTCTACATTGTTATTGTTGGGTACTATTTTCTTTTGGGAATAAGCATGCTACACGTTTTTCTATACTTCCTAAAAAGTGCCAATTTTATATGCGTAATAAATGTATGTTTTTTTTTGTAAAAGTAATTTCATGGGTAATGTTTTAATAAATGTTGTCTTTGCACTTCTTCCACTTTTGAGTGTAATCGTGATTGCCAGACAAACTTTACAATGTTTTTGAAAATTCTTCCGGTTTCTATTTCCATTCTGAACAGTCGACAGTTCTGCTAAATTTCAGTTTTGCAGATTAAATATTTTCGCACCTATAATAGATCAAATGCACTTGTCAATGTATCAAGCATCTACACAGGATGTTTTACAGCTATGTGAATATGTATTAGGTACTTCAAAGAAGACCCGGTATTATAAAATCCTTGCCTATTTCGGGTAATTCCATAAACATGTATACACAAGGGATTATAATAAGTGGATAAACGAAGATTTATGATAGCAATAAAATAGTTACTCATTGCAGAGCAAATATTGTATTTTTATTATTAGTTTCTTAGAGCGTATTGTAGTAAAACGCATATAAATCGTCAGTACCTCGCTAGATTACATCTAGCTAAGTTACTGAGTAATAGACCATTTGATAACGTTTGTAATTATGCCTAAAAAACGCGAACTAACCATGGCAGAACGCAAAGTGCAATTAAAAAATGAAGTGTTCGCGATGTGCGGTTCAGACCACTCTTAAACGTTATAAAGAAACCGGGGGTTATAAAAACAGACCTAAATCAGGAAGAAAACGGTGAACCACGGCAAGAACAGATCGCCTTTTAGAACGAATGGCTTCACAAGACCGACGAAAATCCTCGAAAGAATTAAGTAGTGAGCTGTGGACGCGACATGGGGTTTCTGACCCCAAGCGCGGTAAGAAGGCGACTGAAGGCAGCGATTTACATGGACGTATAGTGCGAAAGAAACCGTACTTAACTCCAACGCATCGAAAAAAACCTTTGGAATGGGTCAAGAAGCCAAGAAGCCGCGCATTGGACAGAGGAAGAATGGTCGCGTGTAATCTTTTCTGACGAATCTAACATCGAGGTATAATTCTGTTATTTTTTTTTATTAGTTGTTTATTACATCAAACATAATTTACATAACGTAATTTTATAAATGTAAATTTTCTGTATTTCGGGCGACCAGGGATCCAATTTGTACGGCGAAGACCCGGAAAGGAATATCTTCCGCAATGCATCGTACCAACGGTAAAACATGGTGGCGGTAGCATCATGGTATGGGAATGCATGTTGGCACCAGGTGTTGGCGAAATCTTTCTTTGCGAAGGGCGCATAAATAGCAACTGTTACATCGAGATGCTGCAGGAAGTCCTGAAGCCATCCGTACAAAGTTTGTTTGAAGATGAGAATGTTGAATATTTTTATCAACAAGATAACGATCCTTGTCACCGTGCAAGGGCGATAATGTAGTGGTTCACGGAAAACGGGGTGCGACTGTTGGACTAGCCGGCCCCGGACTTATCACCAATAGAAAATTTATGATGTATTCTGAAGAAAAACATCGCAAAACATCAGTGTGGATCAAAAGAGCTTCGCCAACAAATCCTCAACGAATGGATCTCAATTTCCAGCGATGTATGCCGCAAATTAATTAGTAGTATGCCAAAACGTGTAAGATATCTAATAAAAGCAACTGGTGGACCTATAAAATATTGAAAATAATAAAATATCCTGTATGGTATATCTACTTTGTCGTTTTATTGATATATAATTTATTTTTATACATTCGAAGAAAAATTGGGGGTGCCTAATACATATTCACATAGCTGTATTTAAAATAGCGAAATTGGCACCTGCTTCCAGTATAACCGGAGGTCTTATATAATGGTTTTTTTTTTGTTTATTAGTGCATTTAAGCCAGAATATACTATCAAATTTTCACAAATTCCAAATGTATATTCCTTAAAGAGTTGAAGTTCTTCGTCTATATACAGATGTCGTGTAAATATATTGTAATGTTTTTCTGCCTTCAAAAACGTTGTCGGGGCTCAAAGACAAACAACTCTGGCGAATATTCAATATAAAATGGATTTATTCCACACTTAACGTCTGTCAACATTAAAAATAAAAATCATTGCAAGAAGGATTTGACTGCATAATAGAAGATCTGAAGGAGTTATTTAATATTCATACCAGTTCTACTACTACAGGAATCTACACAAATTGAATAGGTATTAATATGCTTTACATTTACAGTTCTGCTATTGAAGATCTATAATCAAAATTATGGTGTCACTGTTTAATAAATACCTCTTCTACGAATTAATCCCATTTACCGCTAAATAATCTAATAAAAACACGTGTTAAATATGATATACCACGATATACTCTTGATTGGCACACTATAAATTGTTAGAAACCACCATGCATCGACTATGAAACATGGTAAGCAAACGCGCGATAGAAACTGAAACAAACTCCTAGCTCGTAGAATTAAAAATAATCCCTGAATTACTTTTATATGTCATGGTGCAGTGATATTTAAGTTGCCTAACTCCACTTTAACCTTTTACGTATCAGATTAATATTCCTTGCATTCCTTGCTACGTATGTTGTCGAAAAACTTTTCCAGGGGATGCTGATTTATATTTCTCAGGCACAGATATTCAAAACCCACCCCGTGCACCTTATGCTATATATATTTCAGTCCCTGGATTGTTCTTATCCAATTAGTGACGGTTGGAGGTTTGCTAGGAATGCCTCTTTTTATAAATAAAATAACATAAAACAACGATAGCTTCGTTCCAGAAGTCGATATGTCCAGAAGTACTGGAAAACACGAAACAACGCTGGTTTTCCGTGCTCTGGTACCGTTTACACTATCAAACAGCATCGACAAATAAAACAAAGTCCGCGGTATGTAATGCTTCTTCAAGTAGAAACTTTCCGTGTCCTGTAACAATAATATTGAAAATTAAACTTAATATCATTATCACGATTAATAATAATGTACATAATTATTCAAAAGATGACAATAATAACTACAACCGCTATTCTATTATTTGAAATTGCAACTTAAAAACGTGTAAATGTAATGACGTAATGTAATATTAAATATGAGATCATCATACAAACATTCATTCAAATAATTACTTATTCGAAATACATTGCTCCTCTTGCAAAGGATTATTATATATGTGAACAAATGCTTTATCTAAAGGATTATTAAGAGAAACTCAGACTATATATATATAGATAATTACTTTTCCTGTTGTATTATCTTAATTTTCTTAATTATGCACTAGTAACAGATTTAATTTGGAAATCTAAGAATCTCGGGAATTATTCCTAGCTAAGGAATTTTTAATAGTATTAAATACAGTCTTTTATTATTGATGAATTGATTGAAATAAATTTTATAACAAAAAACAAACATATCTCACCCATGTATGCGATAACAATTGTGCTGGTTTACTTTCATCTTCTTCATTTTTTCTTTATAGATGTGTTCGTCTGTAATTTTGTAGCACACTGTTACTTCGTTCTTGGTATTCATTTCATATAGTTGGACGAGATGGTTCCATGACGCCAATTGCTGGTTTTTTGTTTGCCATGTGAATCCCACCGGCGACTCAATAAAATTGTTTCGCAAGCCCTTTAGCAAATGTGGTGGGTCAAATAAAGGTGCAACTTCTGTACCTCCAATTTCAATTCAATGTTGTCTAGAAGAAAAGAAAAATTAATAGAGTTTATGGAGTAGTTACAATAACGTATTTACTTATATTCCTTCTTCATTCGCATGTAATTTCGTTTCGTCTCCTCAAGAAGCATATTGATGGCAGACGAGTTCGTTGTGGATTGATCACAGATTGTAGCAACTATTTTTAGGCCAATATTCTGCATTTCCAGAATTATTGATTTCAAAATCAGACATTGCAGATTTCTACTGTATTTCCACTTCCTGCGGATTCTTAGAACCATAAAGACCATGACATGGCTGGCAAATTTGTTTCGGACTTCTAAGCCAGCAGTGTCAAATCCCTGTATGAGGTATCACGTCCTTTATACATTAGTGAAGGTTCTAGAGCCATTTCATCAAATATTATAATGCAATATTCGTCTAGTGCCTTCATTTTCTTAATTGTTTTGCATAAACTGTTAATGATATTTGTATTCATCCCACATTTAAAGGAGACCAGCTACAAAAGTTTCAGTAATATCTTGCAGGATGGTAGAGCAAACACCTTTTTTAACAAGTTATAAGCTTTAGGGCTCTGCTTTAGCAGGGATAAAGCAACAATCTTGTCCTCTGTTGTAAATCTGCGCTCTTTTGGTTTCTTTTTCTGCAAACTTAGCTGGGATAGAAAGAAATTAACTGATTCCGTATTAAGTCTTGCACTCAAAAAATCTCTTGACCGCAAGTATTTGTAAACTTCTTTAATTCTATTCCTATTTGTAATATTTTCCTTATCTAATCGCTGTGCTGTTTTAATGAGACCATGTGCTATATGAAGAAGCTTCTTCTTCATATAGCACGTTAGCATATTGATCAATTTTACGTTTTCTTTTGCTTCTTAAACCTAAAAATTATGTTTTTTTAAACTGCTGTTCTTTATCATTTTCTTAAGTTAGCTGCTCTAGATACTTTTGGTGTTATGAATGGTATATATTCCAGGAGACTGTTATTTGCTAAAAACATAAAAAGTAATTTAAAAATAACTATTGCAAAATATGTTCACTATATGAAGCAATGATTTGTTTATATACAATTCTGTACTTGGTTTAAGATTAAGACCACTAGTTGAAGGAATACAAACATCAATCATAGCTGGTGGTGTAATTTGGACAAGCAAGTCACTGTTGGTAGTGTCTAATACTAAAAGCAATTTTAAGTTGTATTCTAATATAATTAATTCATTATAAACATACCTCCTGATAGATTAATATCTAACACAGCATCGGCTATTAAATTTGTTCTGTTATAGTATTCCGTGAATTTCATATTGTTGGAGCGTTCATCACAAACACGATAACTCCCACACTTTTCTAGAGGAAGATCAGATCTACGTAATAGGCTAGTCCACCGAAGATATCTCTATCATAAATTAACATACATATCTGTATGGTACATACAACATTTAATTTTATTTACCTCTATTAATTGGTAAAACATGCATCTTCTTCTTATTATTAGTGTTTGTACAACTTGGTACACAACACTTAAATACGATTTTCACCCGCGCTCAAATATCAAACGTTCAAATCACGAAAAACACACAAATGACACAGATGAACACGACTGACCATGGATCTGTACAATCAATCATGCGGCTAACATTGGACTAACCTAACATAATCTTATGCGCCACTATTTTGAAAGAGACATGCGCGCGTGGGGTAGAGGGAAGTATACAGCGCTCAAGGCGACATTAGTAGAACTATATATTTAAAACGGGTAAATTCGTAAATGACAATATCCCCCGACTAAAACCTTCGGATAAATCCTTAATAAACTCGTCCATTCTAGCTTGACTGCGGACCGTTTTATGTAATGGATACTTATACCCACCGTTAACTAAAATTTCAATTTCGAATTCGGAATAAAATCTCTTCGGATGCGATGCTATCCATCGCGGACTCTCGTGAACGCGATCCCATCCGTCGGAATGCCGGTTCTCGTCGCAAGAATGCGGAAAATTCCTGTTTTTCCCCCGCATGTTGATAGTTCGACCTGACGCGACTACCGTTGATTGCATTGCTTTTCTCCCACCGTGGGATAGAGGGTGTACCAATCATTCGCGTGTCCCTTCTGGGAGGTCTAAATAGCGGATAGCTGTTAAAGTATTGTTTGTATCGAAGAGAAGGAATATAAATCACTGTGTACTTTTATTTCTTTAATGCAAGAGCAATATTTATATAACAAAATGAAAAAGAACTTACTTCACTACTTAACGTATTATTAACTATATATTTTATTGTAATACCAACCTAAATATATTTATATAAAAACACTATTTTAACACACCTCCTTGATTTTATATAAATAGTGTTATACAGAGGAGCGTGCTTAATTGGCAACGAATAAAAAAAACATTGTCACAACATCAGAGCCGTTAATTGCAATAGTTACTGTTAATTTCATGTAATCCTAGCAAAGCTCTCAATTTATAGAATTTGTTCTTCCCTAACGCTTTGGTAAATATGTCCGCAACTTGATCTTCCATTGATATTTTTTCAATATTAATTTTGCCTTTCTTTTCGTAATCATATACAAAATGGTAACTTATGCCGATATGCTTGGAATTTTTTGAGTAATTACCGTTCTTTGCCAATGCTAAGGCTCCGCTATTATCTTCATAAATTTTGGTAGATATATCCGGTTTAATATTTAATTCTTCCAGAACTCCTTTTATTGGAATTGTTTAGTGACACAATCTGCAAGAGCGTAGTATTCGGCGTAAGTAGAAGATCTAGATAGGTTTTTTTGTATTTGGGATTTCCATAGAACCGCGTTTCCATAGACACGTATAATAATTCCAGTAGTTGATTTCCTATCTTATATCTGCAGCCCAATCTATACCTACATAGGCATCTATCACCTCCTTAAACCTTAAATCATGGTTTAATTTGATGAATCGTGTATATAGAGATATTTTAATACACGAAGCGCATACTTATAATGTGTATTGTTAAAGCTATTTTGAAAGCGACTTAAGTAATTTATTGAAAAAGATATGTCTAGTCGAGTTGCATTTGCAACATATAGCAATCCTCCAATTAAATTTCTATACTTCAGATGTTGATCTGTAGTCTCAGCAGGGATCAGTTTCAGGTTCACTTCCATTGGCGTATTGAAATTTTTTGACTCTACAACATCAAATTTTTTAGCTAGACTTTCAATATATTTTTGCTGATTTAAACTCATTTTCCTTTCAACAGGATTGTATTCAATTTCGATTCCCAAGTACTGTTTGATTTGACTTAAATCTTTCATTTGAAATCTTGTATCCAACAATGTTTTTATCTGTTGTATATCTTTTTTTTTACTACCAAAGATAAGTAAATCGTCTACATATAAAATTATGTTTATTTCATTTCCATTAATATTTCCTTTATAGAGGCAGTAGTCGTATTTCGATCTTTCAAAACTTATTCTTTCCATAAATTGATGAAAGCATTCGTACCAATCGCGTGGACTTTCCCTTAATCCGTAAAGAGACTTTGGTAGTAAACATACTTTCTTTGGTCCTATTACATAACTGTCTGGGGGATAAATATACACTTTTGCAACAGGAGAATATATCTCTTAATTTTCTTGATATAACTGTTGAAATTCTTTGGCAACAACACGTGCTTTGAATTTTCCGTTAGACTTAAGTCGGTATATCGATTTAACCTCAATAATGTTCTTGTTTAAGGGTTCATCAACTTCCCACCACGTTTTGTTTTGTTTTAGGCTATCCAATTCTTCTTTCATTGTAGCTGCCCTTTTCGCTGCATCTTTAGAGCTTACGTCTCTGTTACGTTACGTCATTAATAAAGGAAACAAAATACTTCTGGCCTTTGTATCCAGTTTGGGTGCACGTCAGTATGAATTATTTCTAGTACATCATTCACCTTGCTTCTTTGGTTTTTAAATTTTATGTTTGTCATTTTATTTTTTAAACACACTTCGTATTTTAAAAACTCATTTTCAATTTTAGGTGGTACTCCTTCTAGCAGCTGCGCCTCATATAAATGTTTGAGATCTTTAAAATTCACGTGACCGAGCATTCTATGCCGTTTTTCTTTATTTGTTGTTACCGTAGAACTAACATTTGTTGTAGGCTCAGGCATTGTTTGCCGTGCGACTGTACCTTATAATCGACTGATTCAATCCACTTTCTAACATATTTTCGTTAATCGCTATACCGCTTTTTATTTTTTGCCTATTGTATTCGGCTCGCATTTTGTATGGAAGAGCGTTAAAAATTACAGATTTTACCAGATCATACTGATCTGCAGAAATTCCTAAAGATATTAACGATCTTGTTATAGTAGACGCATTATTGTATAACGTTCTTAACGATCTAGTATCTTTTCCGTGTTCGACGGCCGATATTTTCATTAATTTTTGCACGTAATTATTTACAACAATTTCCGTGTTACCATATTCTGATTTTGACAAATCTATTGCAACACTGTATGACATCTCGCTTTGCGATTGTTGTAGCTGCCTTTCCAACAATAAGAGATTTTAAATAAGCATATTTCGAATCCATCCATCCATCCAATGGTTTATTTTCATGAACCGCCGAACTGTACTCTTTTGAGAGCGCATGCCACATCGTTGTATCTCCATTAAACTTAATTAAATCTAGTTTGGGTAACCTTGCCGTGTTTTTGTCCTGTTTGTTTTTTACCGTGGCTGCATTTACCATACCGACTTTATCCATTTGTACCATTAACCTAACCTCGCATCGTTGTTTCAACCTTTACCTCAAATTCACTACCAATAAGCAAGAAAACTGAACTTTACTTTTTAACGATAAAATATATACTACTGGTCTATGACCGCCTCTCCCCTGTCACCCCATGTTGCTATCTCCTTTCTTCTCACGCGGATTATAACGGACGATAACCTAAACATACGGACATACAACATATACTTTATTGCATCAAAATATACAGTGCACGAGGAATAAATTGAATAATTTGCATATTTTCATTGACAGTCTAGAAACACCAATAACTGTTATAGCACTGACGGAACACTGGCTAAAGCCGAATGAAACTACTGTCGTCGACGGTTTCGAAATGGCATGTTCATGCATGTGGCATGTGCGTGTTGTTGGCTTCACGAGAACTGCTCACATGCTTACATGGTGGATCCTGCATACTAACGCCAATGGGAACCGAATTCATTGAACTGAAATCCCTGAAAGAGAAAAGTCGAGAATTAGTATTAGAATGTAGCGTTGTTGAAATCATGAAGCTGGAAATAATTATTATATATATTATAGATATATATTGGCCACCAATACATAACATTGATGAATTCTTATAAATACTAAATAATACTAATACTAAATTTTACAAGAAATATCCTCCGAATTTAATACTCAATACTGTTAAGTGGAGATTTTAACATCGATCTGAGCAAGTGTGAGCAGAATACAAAGTCTTTCCTTGATTTGCTGAGATCATATAATCTATACCCAACAGTCAATAATTCGACAAGAGCTACCAGCAAATCAGAAACTACAATTGACAACATTTTTACCAACTTGACGAACTACAAAAGTGACGTGATTCCTTCTGCATTGTCGGGTCATTATGCTCAAAGGGTTTCCTTTGAGATGCCATACGAGTATAATAAAGAGTTAAGCAAAATGCAGCTAAACCAGTTTACATACCAAAACTTAGAGTCTATTAGAGAAGAACTAGAAGCGATGGATTGGACTCCAGTGTAAGTAATACTGAAGTTAATGAATATTATAGGCCGTTCATGGCGATACTTAGTACGATAGTTGACAAACACATCAATAAAAAAAATGCTACTGTCTCTAGCCGATCGAATAAGAAATGGTTGACAAACAGAATTAAAAATTTATGCGCTATTAAAAGATAATTATATGAACGATTACGTGATAAAAGGGTAGAACCGGAGATATTCAAAATCTTTTGTGCGAATTTGAAACGGGAAATTGAAAATTCAAAGAGGATATCATACTCAAAATATGTTGATAATTCCACGAATAAGTGCAAAGCAGTATGGGATGTAGTCAAACAACTTCAAGGAACACGTAAGAAAAAAACGTTCAATATTGTGGACTTCATAGATTGTATTGATAATGTACAAGTTCTAGATAATATAAATAATTTTTTCGTAAATGTATGGGGGAACATAAAACAAAATAATGTAGTGTTAACAGAAACTGTAAAATATGTACATCATTTGCTCCTCTCGAAGTAGTGAGTGTTATCAACGGACTGAACAACACCAGTGCAATAGGGGAAGATGGCATCCCTGTTTCCTTGTTGAAGTTCTATTCTGAGTACCTCGCGATTCCGTTGGCACATATAGTAAATACATCTTTCCAAAACGGTATATTTCCCGAAAAAATGAAATATTTGACTGGGAAGCCTGTACATAAAAATGGACTAAAACAGATATAAACAACTACAGACCTATAGCACTAATATCTAATATTGCAAAAATCATTTCAGAAGTTTGGTTCTAAGATTGATAGAGTCTTACCTGACAGAAAGGAACGTGTGTAACGGCGTTACAGAGTTAGAATTACTTAATCTAGACAGAACATCCCTTTTGGTGGTCCTCAAGGTTCAATTTTAGGTCCACTCCTCTTTTTATTATATATAAACGACTTGCCATACGTCGTTAATGGCATTATCATATTATACGCGGATGACACTCGTGCGTTGTTCGGGAGTATACCTGGGAAAAAATGAAAGATACGTTGGAACTCAATTTCAAGAACATTCAGGAGTGGCTTGAATCTAATAATCTCAACTTGAATGCCACTAAAACACATATTGTACCGTTTAATGCCCCAGCTGATGATTTAGCAATTGAGCGTAAGGATGAACTATTTGCATGTGCGAGCCACGTGCGTTTCCTTGGTGTTACGATGGATTGCTCTCTGTCCTGGAAACCGCACATTGAGGAGATTGCGATAAGTTGAGTGGTCTGTGCTTCGTGGTAAGGATTATTTCACGGTGTGTAAGTGTCGAAACAGCTTTGAGTGTTTCCTATGCATGCGTCCAGTCGCTGCTTTAGTATGGAGTGATCTAGGGTGGTGCTGTCGACATCAACAGAATCTTCGTACTTCAGAAGGCCTGTATTCGGGCGGTATTGCAGTTGAACTATGGGGACATTTGTAAACCAATATTTAGAGATACTAATACATTTACCTTACCATCGATATGTATATTAGAGTCAGCACTTTTTGTTCGGAGACACTACAATGAGTTGTTCGATCGATATAGCAACTGAAGGGTGGAGCATGAACGGAACACCAGGGGAAAAATTAATCACCTATTGCCTTCCCAAACCCATTTGACAAAAGTTCAAAGACAAGACATTTACCGCGGTCACTAAAGCAAATGCCTGTCATATATATAAAAAAATTAAAAGTGTATTTAGTCCACCAAGCATTTTACAATTAAAGCGAATTTTTTAATGCTCCATGTATTGTTTAATTTTAATTTTAATTTTTTATTTTTATATGATATTTTTATTTGTACACTAAGTGTTTGTTTGTCTAGTTTTTTTTTTTTCTCTTTTGACATATTCCAAGCTATTTGCATTACAGAATAAAGGAAATTTATTATTATTATATAAAGGTTAAATCAGAAAAAAATATTTTGGTCCGCACATTTGTTGACGATACTTTTTTTCCTAAACGTTGAAAAGTATATTTTTACCACGCATCGCTATGGATCGATGACGAATGAAAAATTATAATTACTTACAATTTTTCGGGATAGTTGAAAAGAAGGATAAACATCTATCTTCTTGCAGATTTTTCAATTTGAAATAGGCAAGGTTTAATTATAGTCGTATGTTATATACCAGTTGCAGTCAATAAATATTCATCCTCCTAAATGTTGACTCATTTGTTTAACGTGCTTTCGAATTTTATCTATTTTAGCTATTAAGCTAATGTAATATTAAAGCTCAAATGAAATAAGTCTAAAATTAGAAATTGAATTGCCAATTGAATTTTTCGCTAATCGGTTGCTTTTTAACTTAGGTAAATATTATACCTTATTTACTTCAGTCACACCACATATAGTTTCATTCATCACACGGGAGTGAAGCAGTGCTTGTATTTCTTTTTTTTTTATGTTGATCGACAAAATCAAAACAACTGAAGATATACACAAAAGGAATATAAAATATCGTGTTTTGCAATGGTCTACATAATGTACCTCTGATGTTTATCGTACTGCTCGACATTGCTCTCGATGATTATTCATCAATTGGATATTTTCTCCAGCGAAAATGTTAAGCCGGTCACTTATTAAATGGAACCCAAATATACAATTAATTAATTAAAGTAATTTCATTTATTGCCTGAATCTTACCAGGAAGTATAGCTTTATGTTGTGTATTTAATTTAATATCAGAGAGTGCTCGTGAGTTTAACGTTTCTAATCTTTGGAAAAAGTCTTGAATATAAATATAAATATTTGTTTATTTAATTCTTCCATAATTTTTGAGGTGTTTTTTTTCTTGGTACATATCTTTAAGTCTTTCTTTTAAACTAGGCCAGCTATTGAATTGTTGTTGTGCGAGTTGTTCTTTTGTGCGTCCCGATATTTTTGCCAAAATGCAATATAATAAAGAGATTTTTTGTTCGTCGGTAGCCAAATCGTTTGCATTGTTACAATCCGCTAGAAATTGTCCTATTTCGTATCTATTACCAGTAAATTCGCGGGGCATTAATTTACATAAAAAGTCCATAGAGAATTTATTTTCCATCTTTTAAATGCAACTAGATCAGTAACAATTACAAGAAATGAAAAAATGCACTTACTCGAGAGTCACTTGTTCGTCTTCTTCTGGAATATTGTATTCTCTATGGATATATTTTTTGCATACTCGATTTTATTTAATTTCACCCCTGGAAGTCTCGGCAAGCTAACAATATTTGCGAAGTATATTCCCTAAAAGTCTAGAAATATAACTTCAAAAGCGAATTATGGTCCTACGAATAACAGTAGATATATGTTTCCCCTACACTATATTATTTAGTTTCACCACTGGGAGTCTTGACA
>LR737452.1:41634-75198 GCA_902655005.2 Marronus borbonicus | reverse complement strand
GAAGTATATTCCCTATAAGCCTAGAAATATAATTGCGAATGCGAATTATGGTCCTACGAATAACAGTACATATATTTTTCGCATACTCGACTTTCTTTTACTTCACCACTGTGAGTCTCGGCAAGCTACCAATATTTGGGAAGTATATTCCCCATAAGTCTAGAACTATAACTTCGAAAGCGAATTATGGTCCTACGAATAACAGTACATATATTTTTCGCATACTCGACTTTCTTTTACTTCACCACTGTGACTCTCGGCAAGCTACCAATATTTGGGAAGTATATTCCCCATAAGTCTAGAACTATAACTTCGAAAGCGAATTGTGATCCTACGAATAACAGTAGATATATTTTTCGCATACTCGATTTTATTTAATTTCACCCCTGGGAGTCTCGGCAAGCTAAAAACATTTGGGAAGTATATTCCCTATAAGTTTAAAAATATAACTTCGAAAGCGAACTATGGTCCTATGAATAACACTAGATACATTTTTCGCAAATCTCGATTTTATTTAATTTTACCCCTTGGAAGTCTCGGCAAGATAACAATATTTGGGAACTATATTCGCTATCAGTCTAGAAATATAACTGGGAATGCGAATTATGGTCCTACGAATAACAGTAGATATATTTTTCGCATACTCGATTTTATTTAAGTTCATCCCTGGGAGTCTCGGCAAGCTAACAATATTTGGGAAGTATATTCCCCATAAGTCTAGAACTATAACTTCGAAAGCGAATTATGGTCCTACGAATAACAGTACATATATTTTTCGCATACTCGACTTTCTTTTACTTCACCACTGTGAGTCTCGGCAAGCTACCAATATTTGGGAAGTATATTCCCCATAAGTCTAGAAATATAATTTCGAAAGCGAATTATGGTCCTACGGATAACAGTAGATATATTTTTCGCATACCCGATTTTATTTAATTTCACCCCTGGGAGTCTCGGCAAGCTACCGCCATTTGGGAAGTATATTCGCTTTCCATCTACTCGAATTTCGCGCGTCAGCATGGGTCATTAACATCGACTACGAACGTACTTATTTCGAACGCTTCGAATCGCACTTTAATAACGATATTTTCATTATTTTAGGTAGAATCCAGTACGAAACTGTATTTTACTCGCTAAAATTTGGAAAAAAAAGTATCGTGCGGTATTTGGTATATTTGAGTACCACAACCTATAATTATGACATTGAAAGCGATTTGGATATGAAAATTTGGATGGATACCGAATGGATCTATCTGTATTTGAAGCACTTTGGAGAGATTTCAGTCCAGAGCATACATATTTTGGTTACGAAAGAAATGAATTGTGAATGCAGTGTCTGCATCAGCAAACTGAAAAAATCATTTTTGCTCATGAAAAAATCTGCTGACCCTAATCATTATGACAAAGGATCGCAGCTGAGTGAGGGACGGTTAGTAAGTTTATTGCGATACAGCATTTAGGTTTGTTCTTGCGGATTTTTTTTTCCTGTGCCTTGATGTTTCAAAAAAGAATATTTCATTGTCGTTGGAGACAAATTTGTCTGTATTTACATTTAGAGAGAGAGCTAATAATATAATCTCATGTCGAATTCTTTGTTAGATCTAAATTATGTGGTCGACTTTTATACATTTTATTTTTTAAGTACTCCCACAGAAAGAGGTCTAAAAGTGTCACATCGGATCACATCATTTCATCGGATCTCTTCTTCCAATCTATCTTCCTGGAAGGACTTGGTCCAAATAGCGTCGAACATTATTTGCATAATGAGGCGGAGCCCCATCATGTTGTTTGGTAGTTCGGGATTGTTTGCATTGGGAAATAATGCAAACAATATAATCTCTGTCGCTATAATCGATCATCATTAACACTTATTCTTTGTTTCTCGCTTAATTTATAGTGGTAAAGGAGCTTATGACAGTCTTATTGCTTACTTTTGACAGGTGTAACTAGTTACCGTTCTTGTTTGTTAACTACACGTTAACTGCGTTTAATTAATTTTTGATATTCGAACTTTGACACTGTTTTCCTCATTTTTTTTAAGTATAACATATTGATAATTTTGTACCGTTGAAAACGGAATAAAAAGTGACTACTGAAATTAACAAAAAAAAAATATAAGTTGCCATTTAAAAAAATCATTTCATAACTTCATAACTTTAAAAACAAATGACGAAACAAGATGACAACAATGTAGTGTAATGTAGAATAATTGAAATCGCTTACCGCTTCGAGATTTTTTAACAAAATAAATATTAACAAAGATAATGAATTTATCTGTTACTTTCCTTTCATGCTGTGTGGCGAAAATGGGGACATCGAATAAATTACAAAAAACTGTACACCCTGTTTACGGAATAGACGTATCCGACCCAAGGTTGATTTACCGCTGTGGAAGACAGCAGAACGACTAAGAGAGCGAGTACACGTTGACTACCTAGGACTAATAAACGGTAGATCATTTTTGATAATCATCGACGCTTTCTCAATGTTGCCGGTAGTTTACGAATCCAAGACCATAACAGCCACAGAGTTAGAAGAGAAGTTGCGCAATATGTTTTCACAATGGGGATTGCTAGTTAGCGACAATGGACGAGGCAAATATAATATATATATATTCTATTTAGTTTTCTTACTTTTAGGTTTTAAACGACATTTTCACGAAACAATTGTTATGTAACTGCACGATGTTTTTATTTTACTATAAAGAGGGCTTTATATTCTATCAAACAATTGAAGAAAATTTATAAGCTGGTATTTAAAAAAAAGATCTGGTGGCGTCAGTTGAATGAAAATAACGTATTTTGTTAGTTTTATCGATAAGAATTTCCCACAACATGTGTTTACTTTTTTGTCATTATACATTTGACATTTACACTACTGCTTGTGGTAGGACATTTACAAAATGGAGTAGTCAAATATTTTAAAATAAATTATTGTGTAGTACAAAAGTTTAACCAAACATATACGGGATGAGTTCTTTAACTCATATATGTTTCACACATATATGTTATGTTTGGTTAAACTTTTGTACTACACAATAATTTATTTTAAAATATTTGACTACTCCATTTTGTAAATGTCCTACCACAAGCAGTAGTGAAAATAGTGAAATCTAAACTGATGAAAAGCAAGAAAGAAAATTATACGATTAAACCACAACATAGCACACCATACTTGACGCTATGTAGAACGCAGGTGACGTCACGCGATTCGGAATACGTTGCGAGATCGGAATTAAGCAAACCTCGTATACATTTACTATTCTTATATGCTTCCTGATTTATCTGTGTTTTTGTCCACATTGTCAAAGAGGTTACAAATAGTTTAATCTAAAATACCGGCATATTTTTGTTTACAATTACTATTCATTCTACTAAAAATTACGTCAATGTTCTTAAAGTTAAGTATCGGTTTTTTTGTATATGTTGTAGCGTTCTCGTCAGTCATCCCCAAAAATTCAAACGGTAATAATAAAAACAATTTACTTCTAAATGGTAGTACAAATAACGACAATAGATCAGATGTGCCGCAATATGCTAAAATAAAACATCAATCACCAATTCCTGAGAGAAAGAAGATCAGTAAGGAAAAGGAAGATGAGCGGAGAGATGGTAAAGTAAAGAACTACTCTCCTCAGGCATTTAAATTTTTTATGGAACAACATATTGAAAATATTATCAAATCCTACAAACAAAGAATGTTTAGAAGGATACAGTTGGAGAATGAAATGAGTAAAATCGGTTTGAGTCCAGAAGCCCAACAACAAATGCGAAAAATGTTATCTCAAAAAGAATCTAACTACATCCGATTGAAGCGAGCGAAAATGGATAAGAGCATGTTCGTAAAAATTAAACCAATTGGCATTGGTGCGTTTGGCGAAGTTACCCTAGTGAAAAAAATTGATACGAAACATCTTTACGCAATGAAAACTTTAAGAAAAGCTGACGTATTGAAAAGAAATCAAGTAGCTCATGTTAAAGCAGAGAGAGATATTTTAGCAGAAGCCGATAATGAGTGGGTAGTAAAATTATACTACTCTTTTCAAGACAGTGATATCTTATATTTTGTTATGGATTATATACCGGGTGGAGACCTTATGTCCTTATTAATAAAGTTTGGTGTATTCGGGGAACGTCTGGCAAGGTAAGAATATTGTATACAAACATTATATAATAAGTAGCGATTATTTTTCTCAAAAGACATTAATTTTCATCAACAATATTGGTGATGTTATAAGTGCAATTTTATTTTATTCACTCGAATATAAGCCCTAACAGCTATATCTTTGGAATATAATTTGATCGTTCCTTCTCGCAATAGTCAGTCGATGGAAGCAAACATCAGACAGGAATTCTTCCTAGCCTTCTTCATAAGTTCTTGATGTTTGTAGTGAATTGGCTCCTGCAACCCCGTATGCTAAATGCATGCACACCATTTCACTGCAAGTGGAACGTTGTATATTGAAAATTATCGGTATTACAAAATAAGACAAAGCAACCCTTTTCTTCACATATGATCAGTTAACTTTTGCGACTAATTTAACCGTTAAATTAGTGTAATTTGCTTATAGCAAAATAGTCCATGAATAGGTATTAAATAAGTTGCCTATCTACAAAAAGTAAAAGAATTTTTATTCTCAGCAGATAAGTTGTACGTTTTTGGCCTATCGTCCCTAAGCTAAAAATAGCTATCTCAGTTCCTTCTACCATTCCTCAAGTTTTTTATCTATTCAATTAGTAAATCAAAGTCATTAGTAACTTGTGAAATTTTTTATAGGTTTTTCGTAGCTGAATTGACATGCGCTGTCGAGAGCGTTCACAAAATGGGTTTTATACACAGAGATATAAAGCCTGATAACATACTAATAGATAAAGATGGACACATAAAGCTCACTGATTTTGGTTTGTGTACTGGTTTCCGCTGGACGCATAATTCCAAATATTATCAACCTAATGGTAATTTAATCCAATTAAATTTTACGTTTAATGCTTAAAAAATTATTCCAAAGATCACAATCGACAAGATTCGATGGAACCCATTGATGATTCGAATGAAGAATGTAAATGCAAACCACTTGAGAGACGAAGAAGGATGGAACATCAGCGGTGTTTGGCGCATTCTTTAGTCGGTACTCCCAATTACATCGCTCCAGAGGTTTTACAACGTATGGGGTACACGCAATTATGTGACTGGTGGAGCGTAGGTGTAATTTTATATGAGATGTTAGTAGGATGTCCTCCATTCCTGGCCAATACACCTGCAGAAACACAATTTAAGGTATTTGTTAATAATAATATATTTGTATAAAAGCAGTAAACATAAAATGCATGTTAAAAAAGGTCTTGTGCGGAATCCTTATCTTTTAAAGATACAAAAAAGTCACTACTTGGTCGACATGAGCTTTCAAATTAACAATATAACATTACAAAGTAAAACTATGATTAAATTTAGAAAAATATGTGTTTCGCCCTAAAGATGTTCAAATTGATTTACTCTTTATTCTTGGATAACACTTTTCCAATCAGTGTTAATGATTGACAGCATCTTTGTACCTGGATTATTATGGAATCTATTGGCACTCTATAGTTCTGTTCCATTATTATTAGCCATGGTAAAGGCCCCCCGCGACCAATCTATTTATTTCCAAATTGCAAAAATTCCCTTGGTCTCTTAGAAAAGTGGACTAGCGCGCCACTATGTATGTAGTATTCATTGAATAATCTTCAATTAGACATTTTTAGTGTTGAGTTCATTTTCCAAAAAATTTCGAGTTAATATTCCGTACAGTTTAATTTATTTTTCTGGTGCTTATAGGTTTAAATTTGGTGATATAAATGGCTAGTTATTTGTAATTGTTGGTTTATTGTTTTTTCTTCTATTGCTACTACTTGCAGAAACGGAACTTTGATTTATCGTTTGGTTAATATAAACTTTATCCGGAGAACGACCCACTCTCGGCCAAGTTTCTATCAAGATCTAGAAAAATGAGGCGATATAGCTGTTGTCTTTCTAGATACAATTGTAAAATGTTTTTTTTTAAATCTGGAAACGCTTGTTATAAGTCCAATTGCTCTTAGGGTTTATAACAAATACAGAATGTGATAACTTTACCAAATTTAAAACTATTTTCTATCTCCAATAATAAACGAGATCCCCACGATGAGGCCGAAAATGAATCGGTGCGTATACGCTGCCCCATATTAAGAAATACAACTTTCGGCAGCTTGGGAGTTATAAGACATCTGTAGGATACCCAGAATCACACTTCAAAACAAAAAGAAACCTGTTTTGAAAAATCTCCGTTCACAATTCTTCCGAGCCGTCATTCAACCTGTACCTTATAGGTATAAAGAACATACACCGACAAATTTAACGGAACAGACATAACATGTAATTTGTTTTTCTATAGTATACATTGTTACGTGCCTTTTGTCACCTGAAGTTGTTTTAATTTTAATGCAACTATTTGTGGTGTACTTTACTTATGAACATACCTGTATATCGCGGTGTAAGTCATATGTTTTCTCCAGAACGCCTCGTTCGTGCATTGTAACGCTAATCTCTCATTTATTTACGCTTCAATATCGGTTTATCTCGTTATAGGGCTGTTCCTATGGTTTCTTCTATTTTAGTTATTGTATCTTACGTAATGTCTTACCTTACTTTGGAGTATTTTCCGATTTATTTTGGGTTTTCGACTATTGTTTATTTTGCTTTTGTTAGGTTAAGAGACATTCGTAGTTCATAGAAGCGACGTGAGAGGCGGTAGTTGAACGGTATTTATCGAACAGAGGGCTGCGTTCAATATTATGGATTCAGTTGGTTGTTTAGTTATTATTTCGAGGTGTAAATCCGCGTATTAATGTAATATTTGGTTTTGTTTAGAGATAGGTTCTCATCAAACGTATTTTCTTCTAATCCCGCACTTTAATTTTATCCTTTCGGCTGCTAATATTCTTAAGTGGTTAGTTCCTTTCGATTTGTTGAGTTGTACACAAGTTTCGCGATAGAGGATAGTTCTAGAATTTGCACTGTTTCCGGCTTCTCTTTTTTCGACGTACCTCCTCGGAAGTCGTTGGGCATCCATGTGATCATTCTGAATGCGACGCTCGTGTAGTCAAGATCAGTGATACTTTTACCGTACAAAGTTGTATAACTTTAATTAAGGATTCATAGTCACTGGTGACTCCTAAGCTTAACCACTTGTTGTTGAGACAATTTGGATTGGTGGTAAGCGTTACCTTTTGATAAGGGATTTTAGTAGGGATTTGACTACCCGCAAGAGCACGTGTTTCTAGTTTTCGCGAACCCTCAACTACATCCAGAGGTGGGTTTATTTTATTTCTATCGCTACGTTAGTACTTATTCCACGCTGTGCAATGTATTTTTAGGGTTTTGTTTTTCCTTTTATAATTTGGGACGTGTATTTGTACGAGGGGTCCGTACAAGAGATCCTCGTCTACGTCTTGGATAGGAATTGTCGCTAGTACCCATTACTACACTTGGTACCTGCCCCGAGTATCCGCAACAAACCTACAACTTCATTAGAGCTACCATACCAGTAGGAAGGAACTCGCTACTGCAATTCCATCAGGTAGCAGTCCGAAGGACTGTTAAATTTATATATTTCGTTAATATTATTTAGCCTTCAGCTGTTTGAGTTTACCGTAACTTAAAATTTGATGTACAACCATGTTATAAGCCTTCAGCTGTTTAAAGAATGTAAAGAGGATAACAACTATAGGGTAACAAATGTTCATATTAACGTGTTGAGTATATTTAGAGTTCGAGTTGCTATTCCGAGAAATTTGATAATAGTTCTGAAACTGTAAAGGACACCGAACATGCGCATTTTCTACGTTCTAAGCAAAACGATATGTACCTTTACAATTTAAGGTTATGAACTCGTATTCACCCTCAATTCTTTAATTTGTTTTCTTTCATTATAATACTTTGAGTAATTAAACCCTTTACTGAGTTGGTTATTACTCTTATAATAAACACTAATTCTTTTTTTAAATTTATTACTGAAATCTACTTTGACTATTTCTTGCAATCGTGAGTTCAACCTCTCGCACCTGTACTTAAGTGCAAAAGACCTCGCTCCACAGCCATAAGACTTCCGCGTTGGCTTATGGCATTGCATACGAGTAAGCCTGGGTTATTTTATTAATAATCGACGTGGTGGCGCTAATAGAGTTTCTTACCTTCACGTATACCCACCCCATCTCCATCTGTGCTGGCGGCCCCAGGAATATCTCGAGCAGCTTAAGTTTAGGATCGCAGGTAGGTTGTTGGTTTACCTTCTTGGTTTATTTTAGTATTTTGTTTCGAGTTAAACTCGTTAGCGCGTAAAATTTGGGTAGCAACATCTCAGGTAATTTCATAATACTAAGATGGGTGGCGTAGTTGAAATGTGTTTTACAAAGATTGTACCATATGATGCCTGTTGAAGGAGAGAAAAACTAGTAGATTTCAGACTCGAAAAAAATACTGGTTTTAAACGGAATAATTTTATTATATATTTTGGACTTGGTTAACAATTTAATGGGTTATTTCTTTTGATTCAATAGTGTGTTTTTCGCCACGAACTCTTACAACCCTGCCAATCATTCGCCTTACCATATTTCTGATGAGGCAATCAATCAATGCAACCCTTACATCTCTGTTTTGAACAGCAGGTATTCTTGACCTGAGTCCTCTACCTAGTAACTCCCGTTAATGTTCCATCGGGTTCTGGCCAGGAGAACACGCTGGTCAATTCATTATTGTTATGCTCACTTCGAATAAAAACTTGGGGACGTGGGCGACGTGTAGCCGCGCATTAACAAAAGCTACTATATAGTCTTGTGAATATCTCCGTTATGCGTATCTGTAGTTAACGCTGCGCCATTAATCACCACTAACTCTGTGCGTGACCCCAAACATATGCGGCATAATTGAACTTCCATTCCAATTTTGATATTCTCAACCAATTTCTAGGCGCGCTATACGACGACGTCTCTGGAGTCTTGCGGCTTTTATTGGCTCATATGACTTGAGACCAACTTCTTTCGGTCTTCTTCTTACTGTGCGCTCGCTTATGTGGGTCCACGAACAACTTGTAGTAGTAAATAACTAATAACTTATTTCCGGGCTTGTTGGCCGTGGTCTAAAGTTGGTGTCGATGTTTCGCCCAACACTGTGGTTGGCATCTTCAGCACGGTTCGTTAGTCGTCTGACTAATGGCGCTTCGACTGCACTGGGTTTTCTGAGGCCTTGTTCTGCTTTTTCCAGTTCCATCGGGTTGATGATTTTCCTGGGGTCCTCGGTCCTCGGTGTTTGGCTCTCGGAGTCTTCTTCCTGGACTCCCTCCTCGCTTACTAAAACAGAAAAATATAAGTTAGTACTGTGCTAGTACACACTATGGCGATACCTATGCCAGCCTACTCAGGTGATAGTAGGTGGTCTTGTGCCTCGATCCTGAAGGGGTTCTTCGGATGGTGGCGTTCTTCATTGCGGGATTCTCGCTAGTTAGCGTCTTCTGGAAGAAGTTTTTGTTGAGCCGTGCCAGGAATTCCTGTAGCCGCTCAGTCTCGCTCAGGTGTGTCAGTGTAGCCAGCGAGCTGCGTTGGGGTACGTGTAGTACTAATCGCAAGCAGCGATTCTGTACAGTCGCGAGGGAGGTAGTGTGGGTGTTGAAGATCTGCGTCAAGTTGACTAGCAACTTGAGCGGTAGATTCTTCAACGCTCCTCCTGTTATACCGTCTTCGCCGGGAGCCATTCTGCCCGGGATCCGCCCGATTACTTGCAGGACCGCTCTGGGTGAGACGACGATCGGAGGACCCGCCTCCATATCGTCTGTCTCCCGCAGGGTGGCCCGGAACCTTCTCTCCTGCGTCCGCCTTCTCCGGGTCCGTTAGACAGCTTGTTTGACCGTTCTTGATCTCCGGGATGAGCTTTCTGTCTCGCTTCAGAATTCTGGAGACCCCGTCCAAGAGCGGGACCCCCCTCTTGGTTGGTCTCAACAAAGTTGTCCCATTTCCGCAGCCTATGCGCCTCGATATCTCTCTGAATCTCCCTGCTTAGGCGGCGGTGAGCCTCCTTAAACGGTGGGTACCTGGTTCGCTGGAAATCCCTCCTGATTCGATTTCGCTCCTTGATCTTTTCCACGATTTCCCTCGGCAGGGTTCCCGCCTCGGGAAACTTTGGCTTGAGCTCACACTTTTTCAATGTCTCTTGGATCTGCCACGTGGTGTTGCAGACTTCCTCCTCTAGGTCACCCACGGTCTCAATACTGGGATTTGCCGATATCGTTTCCGATATCAGCTTCCTGTACAGGTTCCAGTTATGCTTCCTGTTCACTGTACTCGGTGAGGGAGTCGATAGTGTTAGGTACGTCTCGGTGATCACTGAGTAGTGATCTGAGCATAGTTCCTGCACCGTGCGACACCTCAGAGGGAACGTCCAGTTCTTGAGGATCGTGAGGTCCAGCATGTCCGGGTCGAAGTGACCCTGTGGGGAGTAGTGAGTGGGTTCGCCCGGCGAGGCAACTTCGAACTCGTCTGTTTCGTCGAGCCAAGCTCTTAGGAGTCTGCCATTGGAGTTGTCGACTCTGGAGTTCCATGAACGGTGTTTACTGTTCAGGTCTCCCGAGACGAAAAGTGTCGGCGAGGTCCGCGATACTTTCTAGTTCCAAGGCGTTCACGGTCAGCTGGGGTTTGTTGTAGCAAGCTACGAACATCACCGTCGCACTGGCTCGCTTCATGGCAATCGCACTTGCTTCCTTGCTGTTAGCAGGGAGGCAGATTTGCGAATGCATGATGCGCCTTTTCACCAGAACAGCGGTTCTTCCTCCTTGGGTCGGCCTATCACTTCGACGGACGTGGTAGTTCGGGATCTTAAATTTCTGGTTAGCCTTCAACCACGTTTCGCAGATCAAGGCGATATCAATCCTGTGGTCCACAAGGAACTAAGTGAGCTCGAGTTTCTTGTTTAGGATTCCTTGGGCATTCCAGGTACCGATTCGGAGACTTCTCGGCGTGCAGTTCATGACGCAAAGATGGATTCCGCCAGCTCCATGAGAAATTGAAGTTTCTCTAGTGTATTAGAAATTCTTTGGAGCTTCTTGAGCCCAATCACCGCCTTCCCTGCAGCCTGCTTTAGGAATCTGAAGCAGCGTAGTGAGTCCTGGGAGGATGCCATAGGCTCCCCGTCGGATTTGCTAATCGTGGTAGCCTCAGAGTCCGGGACCCTTCTCGGAGGTTTCGCCCCCTTTCTTCTGCGAAGAAGAGCTGGTTCCGGCTTCTCGCTCTTCTTCGGGACCTTCTTCGACGTCGGCTCCTTCTTCTTCGCCGACTTGGAGGGAGTGACCTTCACGGAGGCCACCTTTGCCCGCTTTTGGGAACCGCTGGCAACCGCGGCGTAAGTGGCACGATTACCATCAGAAGCTTCCCTTTTCTGCGCCCACTTGCGCACGTTCTGAGAGCTTAACAGCTCGCCATCCTGTGCGTTAAGTGGCGGCAGTTCGGGGAACGCCATCGAAGTTTTTGCCGGCGGCGGTTTGGGCTTGGGAGCCTGCTTCGCATGCCGAGCAACTGTCTGGCGGCTTGTCAGCTTCTGATACACCGCACAGCCTCTACGTAGCCTGGTGCTCCGCCCCGCAATTGGCACACTTGCGTGCGCCGCTTGCTTCAAGTTCGCACTTTTCGGTCAAGTGCTCCTCTGTGCATCTCGTCGTCAGCCTGCCGCATGCCGACGAGTGGCCAAAACGTTGGCATCGGTGGCGCTGGGCCGGTCCTTTGCGGGCCTTGAAAGGGACGACCGAGACCTTCATCCCGAAGAGCTCCTACACTTTATAGGCGGCCTCGATGCTGGGGCGAGGGACAGTCGCCATGAAAACAGAGCTCGCGGTTTTATCGCGTCTCTTCATGTTTGCGACTGACCTTACCGTGACACCTTGGTCCGGGAATTCGGCCATAATGGTCTCCGCCTCCAAGTTGGGCGGCAGGTATTTCACTACGACCTTTACAGGGCGATAGCTCTGCAAGGTATACGTGTAAAACTGCTTACCCTCCTTAGTAAGCGCGGTCGTCACCTTCTTCCAACCTTCCTCGCTGGCGGTTTTCACCACCAGGTGGTTGACCTTAAACAGGAAGGTGGGTTTCTCACGGCACAAGGCCTTGATCGTCCCAACTGCCTGTACGAAATTTACCTCGTAGAGATAAATCGCTGGGCATTTTGCCGAAGTCTTGCGACTGTCGGCGGTCTGCTGCGGGTTCCCTTTTGCAGGTAGGGAATCTCCCGTCTTCTCCCTCCTGTCGGGCTTTCTCTTTTTTCGCCACTTGCCGGCGGTGGTCCACTCGTTGGAGCTCTCCTCATCAGTGAGGGCCCTCTTCTGGGCACCGGTGGTAGAACCACAGGTACCGGAGGAGCCGGGACGACCGACGTATCGGTCATTCCGGTTTCCGTGACCGGGTGACACTGAGTCGCTATCTCTCTTTTTTAAGATACTATAGTAAACTATAGTAAAAAACGGTGGCCGTCTTACGAACGTAATGTGCTGACGCACAGTTGTCTAGCGGACCGGCACGTCCGTCGAGTGTTGCCACTCGACTAACCTCAGCGCCTCTAAGCTAGTAAATAGTATATCGATATTGCTGTCTCTGCTTGCAGAGAACACGTCCGCTCGCTTCGACTGCTAGCCGTACACACACCTGGCGTTTCGACCAGGTCCGCTCCGCAATAAATAATCGTGCCGCATGTTGGATGTCCGAGTGGGCGGCGCTGACTGGGTGACCACTGACTGCGTTCCTACATCGGTGCATGTAGTGCGTCGTAGCCTATTTGTGTTTCTTAACGCAGGAATCCAGATGTAAAGCTTCTTTTTTCCGGTTAAAGTTGTTTTTGTATTTGTGTATCCCTATAGCTTCTCGGTGGAGTCGTGTGCAGTAGTATCGTGTGGAATCAATAATTTGCGTATCTGAGAAGTTTATAATGTGTTCTTGCGGCAGTAGGGAATGTTCCGCGATTGCAGATTTGTCGGAATAACCCAACCTGCAACATCTTTTGTGTTGCGTTACCCGAGTCGAAAATGTCGCAGCTACATGGGATACGATATATGCCTGCTGACGCAAAAGGGTCTCTGCGGTCCTTAGCTGAACGCAATTTCTCATGGAGTTTTCCCGTGGGCCGATAGATAGCTTTGAGGTTGTGTTTCCGCAGTCGCTCTGCTCACCATTTAAACACCATAAGCTACCAACATGGCAAAGTTTTATTTAGTGAAATTCCCCAGAAAAGAAATTCAAACAAAAATTTTACCTTTCATTCACGTAACTATCAGTGAAATAACAATAAAAGCATTAGTTGAGACTGATGCCGAAATAAGTTTATTAAATGCGCAAATAACAAAGTTCTTGTAAAAATCGAGAGATGTCTCTATAACGTACTTAGTATCAAAAATTCTATATAGAGGCTGATCTAAACTACGATGCCATCGTCGAATATGACTTCCTTTCTCAGTACGAAGTTGTACTCAATTTCGAAATTTGGTTTGTCTATCAAAAACTCACTCAATTCACTCCTGAAAACACATTGTTTGAAAATCGAATTCAAAATCAGCATGGGTTTAACACCCACACTCAAGTGGTGGTTCATCTAAAATCTCAAGTTGAGAAGGAAATTACTTTATTGCGTGCAAAAATAAAACAACAATAGGTACTATTGAGCATAGCGCTAATGGTATTAATGCTTTATTAAAGAAAAATGAAACTAGGTTACATACTTTTAATCATAGCGACGATTGTATTAATAAGTTAGGGAAAACAACATTAGCAGATGAAAAAATCGACGCTACATTAATATCAAATGAAGAAAACAAACACCTGAGTAGAGAACATTTATTAAAAGAAGAGGGTAAAAAATTCGTGAAACTCGTCTTTCACAGCATATCGAAAGGTGTTGATAAGATTTTGAAGGGTCAAGATATGATCATATGTTTCGTTCACGTAACACTTAAAAACCTTCTTGGTAATCCGAAAGATAAACCGAAAATGGAAGAAAGGTCGGGAATTTATAAAATTGCATGCAGTGACTGTAATAAAGGCTATATTGGTCAAACGAAAGGAGCGATAGGCACCATATTTAAGAAACATATCAGGTGGTATTGCTTCGATAGATTAAAGTCGCGAAGTGTAGCCCAACCATAAATGAGCAAACCGAGAAAAGTTGAAATTGATTTAGAATGTAACTTCCCCGCGGGAATTAGACGCGTACGAGACGGTCTACATAAAAAGCAACAAAAATCTGATGAATAAAGGGAACGGACCGTTGTCGTACTCTCAGTTCTATTTGATTTGTTAGGGGTAAGGCTTGCACATGTTTTATGTCTTGGGCTACCATAAAAGAGATCTTTCCGTCTATCTGACTACGTTTTTCGCATGCCATAGTATTAAAGCATATAGGCGGCAGAAATAGGTACTTGTAAATAATATTTTTTCTCGAAAGTAGAGATACAACGTGTATGTTAGTTTTAGAGATTTCTCACATCATTCGGTCAGCGGTTGAGAATGTGGATCATTTGTATCCTCGAAACGGCCTCCTGAATTATTTAATTAAACTTTTGGGAAATTATCCCTTCCCTGGTTATGAATTATTTTGTCTTTTACGCCAACTTTTGTTTGATGGTGATGCGATTGTTTTAGCCTATAACCTATAACTATCCATAAGAAGTACAAAAATTTTATTGAACGCAATCAGCTTTCCACTGTCAATGAAATATGAAATGTTTTGAGAAGGTATATATTTAAAATGTGTATTTATAAATTTAAATTCGGAGGCAGACACTGAATTGTTTCGACAGATATGTTATGTCGGCGCTGCCGAATTTCTATACACAAAGCTAACTTAATAGATGTTAGGGCGTAATTCAAATATTTAAACTTTCCAGCGTGCGCGCGCATGCGCAATATGTAACGGGCAGAGAGCAGTGCAGGAAAAGAACATTATTACTAAAAAGCGTGAGCTTTTCCGCATAGTAAGTTGTATTGCTATGTACGATCTGTATATTAAAATTAAATTTAAGCATATACAGTCCACTTTTTTCTATTTAGCATAACAATAGACTCGTCCGATGATTCTAGCACCCGAAACGAATATGACAATATATATTTCTTAATTAAGACTACTTTACTTGGATTTTACAATACAAACAAACTAACAATAACAAACTAAAAAATAAACAGATTCCAGCAAACCTAAATAAATTAAACTGATTATTTCACAGTTTTTCGTTCGTGTTTCAAATGTAAGACACTACAAACATGTGAGTACATGTTTGTAGTTTCGACATTAAAACTTCAACTGTTTAGTAGAGTATTCAACGCTATCTAGATATAGGCTATAAAACAGTAAAATCAAGAAGTAAACTAAGTTCACAGTCTGTTCCTTTAAATTTGTCGGAATGTAGACAGATGACAAATGTCAACGAACTTCATTGCTGTGGTGGTGTTGGCCGCTCTTTCTCAATGGTTTAACATTATGTATCAATGACAGCAAAGGCGAATTCAGTATAGTTTTTATGAACAATTTTAGTCGGTCCTTTTTTTAAATTTAATTAATAGTCGGGTGTAGCTAATTTTGTTTGTTACTTTTAATATGTACTGCTTCTGCAAATATTGTATTATAGGTAATCAACTGGGAAACTACTCTTCGTATACCGAAAGAAGTGAATTTATCATCCGACTGCACGGACTTGATATTAAAGTTATGTTGTAGTGCTGACGAAAGTTTGGGCAAAAATGCTAACGAAGTGAAATCTCATCCATTTTTCAACGATATAGACTTTGATAAAGGTTTAAGAAGGCAAGAAGCACCATATGTTCCCCGTATTGAATATCCTACTGATACTTCCAACTTCGATCCCATTGACCTGGATAAATTGCGGAATTCAGGATCATTAGATTCCACCAACTCGGACGAACAACTCGATAATTCGAGGCGATTTCATGGTTTCTTCGAGTTTACCTTTAGAAGATTTTTCGACGATGGTGGAGGTCCGCCGTTCAGTAGAATAAACTTGGACGATAATGAGAACCAAGGTGCCGCTTATGTTTGAGGTGGAAAACGCTGCGGTAAATTTTGTAAAAATATTAGGGTGGATGTTTTATGTTAATTTAAAACTTTAATAAAATTTTGAAAAATTCTTAAATTCAATCCCGTTAAAACATTACAATACATATTATATTATTATTATCACGTATTGGAGTTTTATATTTGTATAATAACGTACTTTAAGAAAATATTAGAAAACTTCCAGAACCGTCTTCCGCGTTTTCTTGTTTTAGTGTTTCTACAGGAATTGGTTGTTTGGACCTGATCTGTGCCAATTTTAAATAAAAAAGAATATTTTAGCCGTGAAATATTCTTTTTTAGTTAATACCGTTTTGTGAACAAAAGTTTCCATCCCTGTCACCGTCTAAATTTTCACAGATATTTTATCAGTCCACGGCAAGTATACCGACATAGCTAATTGGTAAACGCATGTCTAACTTCCACCTATTTCCAATACCATGGTAAGTTTTATGAACAAGTTTCTGAAGCTGCTATGGCTAACATTTTCATAGAAGCGTTCGAATAACAAGTCCTATCATCCTATCACCAAAAGCCAAAATGTTGGTTCAGATAGGTGAACGACACCTTCGTCACCTGGGAATACCTACTTGAGTTCCTAACCTTCCTAAACTCCCAACATCCAGACATACGTTTCACCATGGAGGTTGAATCAGATGAACGTTTACACCCTCGTATGGTCCGGCATATAATAAAGTAGGGGGTTTGCTAGCTCAGCTTGCGGGGAAGTGGTTGGGTCAGGAACGCTTTCGATCGGCCGGCTTATGACCGTCTGGCGTTCGCTGACGTAAGACGTAAGCGTCGGAGACAAATATAAAGCGGTTGTAAAGTAAAACAAGATTTAATTCTAGGTAAAAACGGTAAAAAGGGAAAACGTGGGTAAAACAATAAACGGGCTTAAACTAAGGTACAGGGTAGATTAAGGCCACTGTGTGAGGGTATGGTGTGTATAGGGGTGTAGTCGGAAAGTGACGGTTATATAAGGCGAAGGTTAAGACAGCTGTTTGCCACCAACAAAACTCCGGTGAGCATACAAGCCGGGAAAGGCGTTGTCGGGAACGCTAATGACGTAGATAGATGGGACTCGTGCAGAATCCGGGAAGTACGGAGCTCAGGACGCAGTAAGCGGGGAATCTCGTACGAAGGTGCGGGTAGCTGGTAGTCCAGGCGGTTCCGGGGGTCGCTGGTGCGGCGGGAACTGCGGCTAGATACGGGGAAACGGGTGGACGAAAGAATTCCTCGGATGCGGCCGGTTGGTAGGTTGCAAAGAGCATGCGGCGACGATCGGAGACAGGACGGGTCGTCCGGGATCGAAGGTACACAGGTACAAAGGTACTGCCAGGGAAAACTGTACTACACAAGAGGGGACTGACTTGACGATCGAAAAACGCCTAATTAAATAGGGTCCCGGACGATCGTCAATTGTCCGAGCACGCTGGATTGGCCGCTAGGAAAAACTCCGGAGAGGTGAGGCGACTTTCGAATCCAGATGCGAGGGGCTGCGGGATCGATGCGGAATATTCAGCCCAGTCGATTGGTACCCTTGGTTCCAAAATCGAACGGCTGAAACCGCTGCAAAATGCGAAAAACTGCAAAAGGGGGAGGAGCTTCGGTGCGAAACTTTGGAGCGGAAAACGGGGCACTTCCCGGTCGAATACCGGAAAAGTGAACAGCAAAAGGGAAGAGAACAAGGTGGGTTTTCGTATAGAGAAAACTGCAGGCCGATATCCGCAACCACGGCTGCGGAAAATCGTGAAAAAGCAAAGGGGGCGTAGCCTGCGTCCGATTGGTGTTCGCAAGTTTTCTCTATCCGAACGACTACGTTTGGAAGGTACGGAAAGTGTGCTTTCGTGTGTCTGGTTTTTCGGAATCGACGGGCGATTCCGATACAACCGTGTGTTATGGGTCCCGTAGGGATGTGGGAAACAGTACGGCACAAAAGTACGTCGGACCCCCTGCCGGCCGGCGGTAACAACCGTGCGTCGTTGGCTGCGCCTGGTTTCCTGGACGATCTTCGTCGGAAACGTGGTGGTCGTCGAGCGCAGACTGACGGCGTCCGTACGGAGTGTAACGTGTGCGGGTGATAACACACGGAAAAGACGGGTGATCTGTCGTTTACACCCTCGTATGGTTCGGCATATAGTAAAATAGGGGGGTTTGCTAGCTCACCTTGCGGGGAAGTGGTTCGGTCAGGAACGCTTTCGATCGGCCGGCTTATGACCGTCTGGCGTTCGCTGACGTAAGACGTAAGCGTCGGAGAAAAATATAAAGCGGTTGTAAAGTAAAACAAGTTTAATAAGTAGTGTACGGCTAGCAGTCGAAGCGAGCGGACGTGTTTGTCAGCAAGCATAGACAGCGATATCGATACACGATTTACTAGCAGCGGCGCTGAGGTTAGTCGAGTGGCAGCACTCGGCCTGTACGGACGTGCCGGTCCGGTGATTTCCAGCGAACCAGATACCCACCGCTTAAGGAGGCTCACCGCCGCCTGAGCAGCGAGATTCAGAGAGATATCGAGGCGCATAGGCTGCGGAAATGGGACCACTTTGTTGAGACCAACCAAGAGCGGAACCCCCACAGGGCCCCCAGAATTCTGAAGCGGGACAGAAAGCCTATCCCTGAGATCAAGGACGGACAAACGAGCTGCCTGACGGACCAGGAGAAGGCGGACGCACTCGCGACCACCTTCCTGGGCCACTTCACGCCAACGGCTCGCAACGATCCAGAGCGGGCGAGTAGGTTCCGGGCCACCCTGGGGGAGATAGACGATATGGAGGCGGGTCCTCCGATCGTCGTCTCACCCAAGGAGGTCCTGCAAGTAATCGGGCGGATCCCGGGCAGGAAGGCTCCCGGTGAAGACGGTATAACAGGAGGAGCGTTGAAGAATCTGCCGCTCCGAGTCCGACGAGGAGCCTACGGTATCCTCACAGGACTCGCTACGCTGCTTCAGATTCCTGAAGCAGGCCGCAGGGAAGGCGGTGATCGGGCTCAAGAAGCTCGAAAGGATTTCAAATCCTCTTGAGAAACTTCAGTTTCTCATGGAGCTGGCGAAATCCATCTTTGCGCCATGAACTGCACGCCGAGAAGTCTCCGAATCGTAACCTGGAACGCCCAAGGAGTCCTACACAAGAAACTCGAGCTCACTCAGTTCCTTGTGGACCACAGGATTGATATCGCCTTGATCTGCGAAACGTGGCTTAAGGCTAATCAGAAATTCAAGATCCCGAACTACCACGTCTATCGAACGGACAGGCCGACCCGCGGAGGAGGAACCGCTGTTCTGGTGAAAAGGCGCATCATGCATTCGCAAATCTGCCTCCCTGCTAACAGCATGGAAGCGAGCGCGATTGCCATGAAGCGAGCCGGTGCGACGGTGATGTTCGTAGCTTGCTACAACACACCCAAGCAGACCGTGAACGCCTTGGAACTAGAAAGCATCGCGGACCTCGCCGACCACGTTTTCGCCTCGGGGGACCTGAACAGTAAACACCGTTCATGGAACTCCAGAGTCGACAACGCCAACGGCAGACTCCTAAGAGCCTGGCTGGACGAATCGGACGAGTTCGAGGTTGCCTCGCCGAGTGAACCCACTCACTACTCCTCACAGGGTCACTTCGACCCGGACGTGCTAGACATCACGATCCTCAAGAACTGGACGTTCCCTCTGAGGTGTCGCACGGTGCAGGAACTATGCTCAGATCACTACCCAGTGATCACCGAGACGTACCTAACACTAGCGACTCCCTCACCGAGTACAGTGAACAGGAAACATAACTGGAATCTGTACAGGAAGCTGATATCGGAAACGATATCGGCAAATCCCAGTATTGAGACCGTGAGCGACCTAGAGGAGGAAGTCTGCAACACCACGTGGCAGATCCAAGAGGCACTGAAAAAGTCTGTGCTAAAGCCAAAATTTCCCGAGGCGGAAACCCTGCCGAGGGAAATCGTGGAAAAGATCAAGGAGCGAAATCGAATCAGGAGGGATTTCCAGCGAACCAGATACCCACCGCTTAAGGAGGCTCACCGCCGCCTGAGCAGGGAGATTCAGAGAGATATCGAGGCGCATAGGCTGCGGAAATGGGACCACTTTGTTGAGACCAACCAAGAGCGGGACCCCCATAGGGCCCCCAGAATTCTGAAGCCAGACAGAAAGCCTATCCCTGAGATCAGGGACGGACAAACGAGCTGCCTGACGGACCAGGAGAAGGCGGACGCACTCGCGACCACCTTCCTGGGCCACTTCACGCCAACGGCTCGCGACGATCCAGAGCGGGAGAGTAGGTTCCGGGCCACCCTGGGGGAGATAGACGATACGGAGGCGGGTCCTCCGATCGTCGTCTCACCCAAGGAGGTCCTGCAAGTAATCGGGCGGATCCCGGGCAGAAAGGCGAAAAGAAAGGTGAAGACGGTATAACAGGAGGAGCGTTGAAGAATCTGCCGCTCAAGTTGCTAGTCAACCTGACGCAGATCTTCAACGGAGTACTCCGACTGACGTACTACCCGACCCGGTGGAAATCTGCCAGGGTTATCCCAGCCTTGAAACCCAAGAAGGATCCCCATTCTCCGGACAGTTATCGACCGATATCGTTGCTCGGGACCATCAGCAAGATTCTCGAATCTCTGCTCTTGGCCAGAATCAACGAGCATCTAGTAGATAACCGGCTAATGGACAGCGACCAGTTTGGATTCAGGTCAGACCACTCCACGACTCTCCAGTTGTACCGGATTACGGATCAGGTCACCACTGCCTTCAACAGGAACCAGACGACCGTCATGGTATCCCTGGACCTGGAGAAGGCATTCGACAAGATCCGGCATGAAGGACTACTTCTGAAGATGAAGGAGGCCAGCTTTCCGCCGAGGCTCCTTAAGACCATCAGATCGTACCTCAAGGACCGAAGATTCCACACCATTGTTAATGGGACGGAATCTTCAGAGAGGAGCATGATATCTGGAGTCCCACAGGGATCGGCGTTAGGCCCAGTCTTGTTCACGATCTACGTCATGGACATTCCGAAACCGGAAGATCAAAGAGTGCTGAACGCCATCTACGCAGATGACACAGCAATCCTGGCTACATCGCGTAACGCCGAGCTGGCGGTCAAACTCGCGCAAGCGCATTTGACCAAAATCTCGAACTACTTCGATGACCAGGGACTCACGATCAACCCCAGGAAGACGCAAGCGATTGCGTTCGCCTGGAAACAACACGGTCCGCTTCCCAAGATCAAAGTCAGAGCGACGGAGATCGATTGGGACAGCAAGATCGAGTATCTCGGAATGATCCTAGACAAAAGGCTGAATTTCGCGGAGCATCACAGAAGAGCTCGAAACAGGGCAATAGGTGCAGCCAGACAGTTGTATCCCATCCTGACAAATTCCCACCTCAACCCTAAAACGGGCGTCATGCTGTACAAGGCACACATACGCCCGATCCTCACCTACGCCAGTCCCGTCTGGGTCACGGCGGCACCCTCCCACATCACCTCCCTCTCGACCGTACAGAATCGCTGCTTGCGATTAGTACTCCACGTACCTCGAACCACCTCGCTGGCTACACTGACACACCTGAGCGAGACCGAGCGGCTGCAGGAATTCCTGGCACGTCTCAACAAAAACTTCTTCCGGAAGACGCTAACCAGCGAGAATCCCGCGATGGAGAACGCCACCACACGAAGAACAGCTTCGGGATCGAGGCACAAGACCACCTACGACCACCTGAGTAGGCTGGCATGAGTATCCTCATAACGCGTATTAACGCCTCATTAACTCATATGCTTCTGTTTTAGCAACCGAGGAGGGAGTCCACCAAGAAGACTCCGAGACCCAAACAACTAGAACCGAGGACCCCAGGAAGATCATCAACCCGATGGAACTGGAGGAAGCAGGACTAGGATCCAGAAGAACCAACGCGTGAACGCGTGAATCTGCCGCTCAAGTTGCTAGTCAACCTGACGCAGATCTTCAACGGAGATCCAGAAGAACCAACGCGCGTGAAAGTGTGCTTTCGTGTGTCTGGTTTTTCGGAATCGACGGGCGATTCCGCTACAACCGTGTGTTATGGGTCCCATAGGGATGTGGGAAACAGTACGGCACGAAAGTACGTCGGACCCCCTGCCGGCCGGTGGTAACATTTCCCATCATTAGTTAAACGGGCCTTTTCCATTTTTCAGTCCGACTCTCTTGCCCAAGAATTGCAATAGGCGACCGACCCCTCATTGAAAACAATTTGTGCAAGCGAGTTATCCGAAAAAGGATACACCGTCGTCGTACTCCTAAACAACGTACCGTTTCTAGGCAAGATTCCGCGGTTAGCACCGCTTTTCTACCCTACATTCAAGGTATTACCGACAAAATGGGCAAGCTACTCCAGAGGCATAATCTTAAAACAATTTTCAAACCGCTGTCAAAAATCTCCGATCTATTACCGTTCGTCAAAGACAAAAGTTCTCCCTTACTCACCCAGGGTGTTTACCAGATCCCTTGTTCTTGCGGTAGTGTTTACATCCTGGAAACGAAGCGGTCGGTCAGCATGCGTGCGGCGGAACACGAGCGCTGCACTATATTGCTGCGGATACTCGATTCCTGCATTGGCCGAGCACAAGCTGGAAACCAGATTTTATTTAACGATACGAATTTCTGTCCCGTGAACTCTACTATTAGTCTAGGAAAATCCGAGAAGCTATTGAAATCTGCAAACATTCCAACAATCTTAACAGAGACGACGTTTACCCGTTGCATTTTCAGTGGAAATCTTTTTTGTCCGAATCCAGTGATCACAATTCGCCTCGCACGCCGCGCCCACCTATCCGACCGTATAAAAACCGGACTCTGAGCAACTACAGTCATTCTTTGTACAGCAGCGAGACAACATGCAGCAGCCCAGAAGAAGCTCATGCAAGTGAGAGCGAAGCTTCGGCATCCTCATGCAATTACGATGCAGTTTAAACCCGGAGATCTAAATTAAACGACTACTATACATATTTCATATCATCACAAATTTGATGAACATTATCATCAATCAACATTTCAAGTAGTATGTTATGACGGATATTTCTGATCCTATTTTCCATAACATCTGGAATTGTTAGGGACTTTTTCTTTAAAGGTGTTAAATCTGGTGATCTAGCTGGCCACGAAAATGCTCAGCATTTACCTATTCAACGGCTTAGAAATACTTAATTCAAGTATGCAACGCTTATGTGTGCGGCGTGCACAGGAAGCACAGGTAATCCGTTTTCCTAGAAAATCAGTTGTCTTCGTGTTTCTAAATTTTTACTTTCCACTAATTATGGTAAAATATTTCTTAGGAGATACCTAGCAGATGTTAATTGTCCTTCAAAAAATATATGGATCGTATGATCTGTTGATTCAAAATACCAGACCAAACATTTACTCCCCATCGATTCTGTATATTTTTTCTCTGTCCAATGTGGATGGATTTCGGCTACTCTAGTAAACCAAATTGTGTTTATTTACTGTATCGGTCTGTTTGGTCTGGTGTTTGTCTAATATGAATTTGGTCTAAAGTGAGTTAGAGAAAGTTCTCGCTAAGAATATTTAAGTCCACTTCTGCAATAATCGAAAGTGATACAAGCCTGAAAATATTTAAAACTAAAATGAGTAAATACAAAAACATACACCCCACAAATTTTCAAATTAATATCTTAATGTTAATACTTTTTAATCGTCGTGTAGCATCCTGTATATCTATTATAATTTTTATCAAAAGCGTTTAAAGAGTTATATAACTTAACGCTGTAGAATATGTTGTAAAATTGTAGTCTAAATAATTAATTATACAAAATGGCGGTTAAAATTATTCATCAAAATCATTTAGGCGTAAGGATAAGGGGGATATCTACCACAATGGTGCCCGAAACGTAACTACAAGACATATTTAACAAATAGCGTACGTTTTAAAGAGCTCCTCGTAAGTGAACACACTTCGTAGCGAAAACTTCACTTTTGTGAAAATTAAAAATTTTTCGGGTATGTATTAAACGCATATATCGGTTTGGTGATGTGTGCTTTAGTAGGAAACCTCAATTTAGTAGATCGGTGAAAATAAACTTGGGAAGGACACATATCTGTGATAGTTTTTGTCTCATAATAAGATAGTTCCTGGATGAACTCAAATATTGTATTCTATCTGTTCCTAGGAATAACCTAACAGTTTTGAAATTGTATACGATCTGAATTGACATAGTATGTTCTGAAATTTATGTGCCTTATAAATATATCACAACAATGACGAACGATTTTTAAAACGCGATTGTCAAGATCAAACGCGTTTACATTGTAATAGAATCCTATTTTTATTAGATAGTAAGTATTGCGCTGCATAAAGGTTAGATACTATATCTGATTTTTGACTTTGTAAAAAGAAATCATTTTGCATAACCATAAAGTGCTCCACGAAATTCTAGCATGTGATCTTTTAAAAATGGATATGTTATTTTATGCTCTTCAGTATGGAAAAGTATTTTTCTTTAAACTTGCCACTTAGTTAAATTTGGAAAAATGGTTGTGATGGAAAACCGAAAATTTATGTGTATGCGGGTTTTTCTGTGACGATATTTGAAATAAAAATATTTAGTTTGCCATTTTGTATTTGTTTGTACCGGAAGTAAATATCGACTATTAATTACTAATTAAATTGAATAAATTTTACTATAGTAGTTTAGATTATGATCTGAAGGTCTAATGATTGTTATGAGGAAGGGGAAGGGAAGCGACTCTCCGGTATTTACTAAAGTCTCCTTTTTGTATTCAAGCTGTTAAGGTGATGTCCAAGGTTATATTTATGGTGTTGAAAGTTATATTGGGTTATTTTTGTATTCTTAAGCATGCGATCGACTTCTATAGAACGGTTATAACGGTTACTCTTCTATAGAAGTCGATCGCATGCTTAAGAAAGTCCAACATAGGTTTTACGTAAGAAATTCCACCACCTTAACCCCGGTAGAAACTAATAGTAAGAAATTCGTGAAACTCCCCTTTCACGGCATATCGAAAGGCGTGGGTAAGGTTTTGAAGAGTCAAGATATGAACGTATGCTTTGGTTCGCGCAACACACTTAAAAATCTTCTCGGTAATCCTAAAGATAAACCGAAAATGGGAGAAAGTTCGGATATTTATAAAATTGAATGTAGTCACTGTAATAAAGCCTATATTGGTCAAACAAAAAGAGCGATAGAAACTAGATTCAAAGAACATCTACGAAATTATCGCTACGGCAGATTGGACGCGTCGAGTGTGGCACAACATATAAATGAAACCGGGCATAGTATTAAATTAGAAGACTTAAAATTGATTAAAAACGTAACGTCGCCGCGAGAATTAGATGCGTACGAGAAAGTTTACATAAGAAGTAACAAAAATCTGATGAACCGAGAAAACGGATCGTTGTCGTACTCTGTCCTTTTTGACCTTTTGCAGTAGGCTGGCACTCGTTTATATTTTGGGTCATAAAAGAGATCTTCCAGTCCATCTGGCCGTGTTTTCCGCATGTAGTTTAAGACGCGTAGAGGGTAGAATTAGGCACTTGTAAAATACAATATTTCTTCTCGGAAGAAGGGATAGTTCATGCATGTTATTTTTCGCACGTCGTAGCCTCAAGGCGTGCAGGGGGTAGAAATAGGCACTTGTAAAGGATATCTGTTCTAAGAAGTAGGGATAGTACATGCATGTTTAGTTTTAGAAAAAGTTTTTTCTCACTTCATTCGGTCACCGGTTGATGATGAGGACCATTCGTGTCCTCGAAACGGCCGTCCCGGACTATTTATTATATTATTATATAATAAATTAAACTTGTGTGGTGCGGAGGGTGCCGATACTTATGTGTTGTTTACCATACTACGCCACAGTCCTTGCTATCATTATAATATATGTAGTGTGTTCTGTTCAAGTTTGTCTTGGTATTATTTTTTATGCTTGCGAAATTTCATTCTTCTTCAGCAGGGCTATAAGATTTACGCATCAACGTATTGTTTTTCCATATGACTTATATACATCCCTCTATATCAAATATAAGTGACAACGGCAGTAAAACGAAAATTACATGCTTATCCAAACAATACTAAAGTGCTCAAATTAGAAATTAATTATTTTTTTTGAACGAAGAAAGATGTGATACAATAAAATTATTATAGACGTTACCGAATGGGTACGTATTGAGAAATTGATTGGAACTTGATACCTGAGAAAGTTAATGCTGTTGTTGCTGGTCATATAAATTCTAAGGTGATAAGATAAATAATACTTGTGTAAAATTGACGGCATATTACCTTCTGAACAATTTAGTAATGACAAACATCTATTTCCATCACAAAGAAATCTGTTGCTTTACTCGATGAAGCTCAATTACAGAAGAAACGTAGTAGTTCACAGTTTAATGAGAAAAGCAAGTAAGTGCCGTGATGGTTAATAGAGAAACAGAAACAGTGAAATGGCGTTAGTTCTGAAACGATACGAACATACAGATTGACGAAGGAGGAAAGAGTACCTATGTAGATTCGGAGAAGAAGTTGAGGCCGAGGTTGCCACAGAAACACGTGGAAAACGAATTTTATTAAGTAACAAGCATTGTAGTTAAAGAATGCATAGACAGACAAAAATAAACAAAGTAAATTAAAACCAATATTTTAGTAAAAGGATCATATCAAAATATGAAGCTTAGGAGCAATAGCAAACCAAACTACAAGATATAGTTAGAAAGAACAAAGTTGGAAGGAGAGTGGAGAAAGGATAGAAGAAAATGGTCTAAAGAACGCTGGAAAGGAAGAAACAAGAACATGTAAAAATAGAGAAATTGTTACGAACGATGCGCGTTCGCATGACGTAGCAATGCAAAGCTAAAAATAATAGCAAAATTTACACGGTACAACCAGATTCTAGGGATTGTTAGAAAATAAGGGTGACAACATGGAAGAGAAGGAAGTAAAGAAGGCGGTACACATAGCGAAGATGAGAAAATATCAGGCAATAATAGAAAGACGTCAGAAGGTTATTTGCACCGTCTGATTAACGTAGAAAGGGAGCCAATACTCAAGGACTAAGTTTAGTACTTGTTGATGGTTTATCTTGTTTTTTTTTTAAGGATTTGTTTAGAAATAAAGTTCCAGCTTCTTTCTAATTGTTTATTTGAACCAAAGGCGCCTTCAAACAGAATGCGAAATGAAACATATGTATATGTAATTATACCAGAGTTTAGAATACTGTGTTTAAAACAACCTCAATAATAATTCTTTTGATAATGGTATATACAACAAATATTCATACCCCTAATTTCCTATCCATTCGTTATCTATATACTTATGTATATGTACATTTCACAACATTGGTTGTGATTTATATTCAATGTTTAGAGACGAACGTTTTGTGTAATTTCTAAACTAATTTTTAACAGAATTAAGTTAGTGGTATACCCATTTCTACCTTAGTAACTAAAATTACTGCCAACTTAAAATTAAATATAAGACTTAGTAACTAACGAAAATAATTAATCTTAAAACTTACTTTTGTCATTTATTTTAATGATGTTTATGCTGTCGAATGTCCTACGATGGAGAATATACCTATGTTGATGAACTGCACCAATGAGACCTCTTTGGTAGGTGTGGGATCTACATTTGAGACAGTCAACGACAAAGGCTTCAGGTACTTGACGTTACTTGAGTAATGGTTAATTTCCAATGGCTTAATTCTTAATCACACTAAAACCAACGATATGCTCTTAAAAGCAAAAAAATTAATTATCCTGAACTGTTGTCTTTCAATAACCACGACTATGACAACATTCAACACGTCTTTTGGGGTCTTACTGTGGATGATTTTCTTAGGTGGAGTAATGATATAGATTTAGTTTGTAAGAAAATAAGTACTTTCTGTTATTGTATACGAATACTACGCGATGTGGTTAGCGCTGATGTGTTTGATCGCTTGATCATGTTTTCATCAATCAAAAAAAGTTTTACGTTCAATGTTGCGCCCCAAATTAGAGACAATCCTGTAGGGGGCATTTTAAAGCTAACAGGTTTTTGTCAATATTTGCAATCTACATTTTTGAATGTTTAGTTTTCTTATTTAAACATACACATTTGTTTCGGCATAATACTTTCCTTCACACTCACCATACTAGACACAAAACAAATTACTGCTACCCCAAACACAGATTACTGCTTACTGAAAGGAGTCTTGGTTATGCAGGTTTAAAGTTTTTCAATAGTGTACCTCATACAATACGGCAGATGAGCGGCATTTATCCATTTAAAGAATCAATTTACGAACTGTTATTAAACATCGAACCTTACAGCATAGAAGAATTTCTACATTTACAACCCCCCCATTGCAGAATTGCAACTTAATTAAATGGCAATGAACAAATTTTGGTAATTGGACGAGCAAACGTGCCTTTATGCGTTTTAACTTCTACAACGCGAACCTTGCCATGGAAGAGATTGACCACTCGACCAAGAGGCAACTGTAAAGGTGGAATGTTGTCTTCTTTTACCAACACAATTGAGCTCTGCTAAATGTTAGGGTGTATTTTGGACCATTTTTTGGCGGTTTTGTAATTGATTTAAATATTCTACATGCCACCGTTTCCAAAATTATTGCTGTATTTGTGAACAGCGTTGCCAACATTTCAGTCTGTTTGTAGAGACTTCACTAACGTCCCTTTCAGGGTAGGCTGTTAATGACGAATTGATCAGAAAATGATTTGGTGTTAAAATACTGAGATCGTTCGGATCATTAGAATTAGCGCATAGTGGTCTGGAAGTTAGAACAGCTTCTATTTGTATTAGAACTGTATTTAATTCCTCGTAAGTAAGAATATGACTACCAATCACACGTTTGATGCGAAATTGGCTGATTTAATACCCGCTTCCCAAATTCTACCCCAATGCGGACTATGTGGAGGAATAAATTTCCATGTTGTTCCTTGGTTAGCTACTGAATCCTCGATATGAGATATATGCGAGTTGTTGTTTAGAAGTTTATGTAATTCTCGTAAATGGTTATTGGCACCTTGAAAATTTTTACCATTATCACTGTAAATAATAGTAGGTTTACCTCTCCGAGAAATAAAACGTTTAAACGCTAACAGAAGGATTTCAGTGGTCATATTAGAAATTAATTCGATATGAATGGCCTTGGTGACCATACAAACAAAGAGAGCTATGTATGATTTTGTGGTGATGGGCCTTTTCAAACGAGACTGTTTGATTGAAAATGGACCTGCATAATCCACTCCTTCCTTTTGGAAAGGACGAGCAGGAATGACTCTGTCTGTAGCAAGTGCTCCCATCAGTTGTTCTGAAACGACAGCCTTTTGACGAAAACAAGTAACACATTTATGAATTACCTTTTTGATTTGTCGTTTACCATTAGTTAGCCAATAACGATATCAGAGGTTTGCAAAAACAGCTTCTGGACCAGCACGTAACAAAATATAATGTTCACGGCTGATTAAGAGTTCTGTGACGTAATGACCTGATGGTAATATCAAAGAAAATTTTTGAGAAAATGATATGTTAGCATTTTGCAATCGGCTGCCAACACGAAGTAAGCCAAAATTATCTAAGAACGGATTTAAATTTGCTAATGCATTTGAATTTAAGGGGATTTTATTTTGTAATTGGCTAATTTCCTTCTGAAATGCCTGGTGTTGAATAATTCTTATAACCTCGTTATGTGCAATTGTGTAGCTAGAAATGGGGCTGCCCTGGTTCCGTCAGTGACTGTTAGGAGTTCTATACAACGAATAGGCTGTGTGACGTTATCACGCCATAAAACCATTTGGAATTTAGTATCTTTGTCAACTAGACGGATTTCTCGATACATCTTTTGGATGTCGGCTGTTAGTACATAGTGGTGGGCTGTGAATCCACATAGAATGTCAAAAAGTTCAGGTTGGAGAGTGGGTTCTGTAAGTAATATGTCATTTAAGGATTGACCAGTTGTGATTTTCGCAGAAGCATCAAATACCACACGAAGTTTGATCGTAAGACTAGACTGTTTTACGACGTGATGGTGAGACAAGAAATAACCGTCTGAGATAATTTTTGATCGCAGAGAGATCTAGATTGATATATTTGGCATGACCAAGGGAAATGTATTCTTGCATAAATTGTTTGTATTGAACATATGTGGATTCATCTTGAAGCAATCCGAGAAATAAAATCTGCGTAAATCTATGTTGAAGGATCCACCGAGCACGGAATACGCATCCTTAGAAGTTAAAGGAAGTTGTACGGCATATTGCCCGTTGTGTAGTATTGTAGTGTACGTGAAAGACTTTTCGCATAATCGTCCTTCTGGGCTAAATGAACGTTGAGGAGTAACTTCTTCTAATTGCCAGAATTTCGTTATGATGTTATTGATGTCATTGATACAGCAAAGACTTGAAGCGTTATGAAAATGAGGTGCGTTGTTAATGGGGGCTTGGTCCACAATAACAGCCCAACTTTGTATTTTGGAGAACAGGTAAGCTCACCCCGAGAGATTTAGATTCAATGAGTTTTCCATTGTCAGCAATGACATTAATTCGTGCAGTTGCAAGCAAGATTTGAGAAGAAGCAACATTATATGTCAACAAAGTAGCGCTACTACCTAGCGAATTGGAATCTCTTATATTGGAGAAAGAATTTTCACCGACCGCTTTATGAAGTAATGAGTCATGTTTTTTATTGCAAAATTTGCAATTTCTGGATTTGCACTGAGGCGTTATTGCCCTTTTCTAAACAGTTATGGCAAAGGGAATTAGAATTCACATGATTTCTTTTGTCGCTTAGAAGTAGTTCTGTGAATTTTGAACATTGATAAATTAAATGATTCTTGGATGCGCAAAAGTCACATTTGTCAAAATTAGCCTTAGAACTTCAAAAATGCGTTGTATGTTGGTGTTTTGTTTTAGTTGGCATTGGGGAAGAAATTGTCTCTAAAGCTAAGCAATGTTTTTTAAAATGCCTAAAAATTCTTGAACTGTAGGTAATTCCGATTTGGATTTTTCTAGTTCATATGCTTTATGCGTTTGATAATCTAGTTTTTTGGTTAAGATACACACCAAAATGACATCCCATTCTTCGACAGAAAGTTTTAGCGCCTCTAAAGAATTTAAATGTTGTATAATGTTGGTAAGCAATTTACGTAAATTGTGAGCGTTACCCTTGGTAATGGAAGGCGCGTTTAAATTGTTATATGAGAGTCAATAATTAGTAATTTATTATTAAATGCCGTTTTAAAAGGTCCCACGGTACAGAATAATTTTCTAAAGTTAATGTTAGATTCCTTATTAAATTTGATGGCTCGTCTGCTTACGCCTTCCTGTCGGGAGATTATGGGCGGAGGATGACAGAGATGTCGAAAATCTTCGCGGTTCCCAAAATACCTAAAGTTTACCTTACGTGGCCTTCTGGAGATTGGAAAAGTAGAATTAGAGGACATTCGTGGCCGCTTCGCTCAGTCGGCTACGGTTGCAGTAAATTTAAAATAAGATTCTGGCTTCCGCGGCAGGAGCCACGTATTCAGGAAAGCGCCACCCACAAGATCACAAATGTCCTTCGTAGACCTTGGTCGTGGTAACCGAGATACGCCGCCAGAAAAGACGTAAACTTTCAGAACTTTCGACAAGTGAGGAAAGGAAAACTTCAATAATTAAAAAAAGAAAATAGATTAAAAGTTGGTTTAATTGTGCGTCAAAATAAAAAAAATAAACTTTTATAAATAAAGAAAAGTGCGAAAGAAAGGCAAATGTGTTAACTTGAAATATTAAATATAAGAAATGGGGAAAATTAAAAAAAAAAAGCAAAAATGCTAGAAACTATAGGTTGAAGGTAAATTTCCGTTATAATAAAAAAACAAGGTATTATGTTTTTTTTTTCGCCGCCCTTAGGGTCGGTACTGTAGTTACTGATGCACTTATGTGTACGTCGTATCTGTTGTAAGGTCACCATCGGCAATCTGGTCTCTCCAGCGGGGAAAAACGGTCGCCCCTGATGCAAGGACGACGACATACGTATTCAATACTCGGATGTTAGGCCAAAATACCACTCAAAAGAACAATAATTCGGGTTACGGTAGAAGTACGCCCTCCACAAGAACAGTATTTCGGGTTACGGTAAAAGTATGCCCTCCGCAAGAACACTAAGAACGGAGAAATTAACCGTAGGACGAAGATTTTCACGGAAAAGGAAAAGCTCAAGTATGTACATACCTAATTCTGGATTAGAGTTCTTCCGTACGCAAGGGTTGGGACAAACAGCGAAGTTCGAACGCTAAGCCGTACAAAACACGTCTACAATGCACTGTGTTCGAAACTCAAAATCTATAACGGAGTTAACTATTTACTTTCTCTAGCTGAATTTATAGCCGCAAAATAAGCGAAAGACCTTCCTCAAGGCAAAAATTAAATTTCAACTCCAGAGTGAACTTCGGGACACATCCAACTCGTAACAAGGCTAACGAAAAGAGAGCTACGAAATTGTTAATCCTCACGTTCTAGAATGAATTAGTTTTTGTGATAAAACATCACACAAGTGGACCAATCAGAGAAACTATCGAAATTGTTTAAAATGCGTCAGATTACGTCCTCTATTGCGTAGAAGGAAAAATAGACCACGAAAAATTATTTCCTTAAGAATTTTAGAAAAGTGAAGATAAAGGGAGACAAAAACACTTATGTAAAATATTCCCGAGAATTATCGAAGCTGTAACTAAGATAAAAATACTGCGAAACCCGATCAAATAGTATTTTAATGGAAATAAATCGGACTGTGCGAAATGGGTTGCTTAACTATAATTCATATTGTATCTGCATCGGGGAAAAGATCGTAGGATACACAAAATACAGGTTGGCTGCATAAATTGCGCGTAACACGTTTTTTAGAAAACCCCTTAAATAATAAAATTTTTTAACATTAGACAATGTTTCGTTATTGTGAACGAGTGATGTCTGCAAATCAGCAAACGAATTCCATTCCTCTATTTTCCCTGAAAATGTGGGAACTTGTGCGTGGGGGAGTTTAATCGAATTTATATTATCTACTAAACTAACATTCGAATTATTAATGCTGTGAGAATTTTGTAATTCAGAATTATTTTCAAGTACAGATTTTATTTTTGACAAGATATTAAAGTAAAGGTTTTCAACCTCGATACGATCAGTCTCTTGGTCTATATTAAGATCTTCAATATTGTTTTGAATTTCAACATATTTTTGAAATGTTTCTTGTAACAATTCTTGTCGACTACTATGTGATTTTTAAAAGAAATAATGATAGCAAGGACTGTGGCGTAGTATGGTAAACAACACATAAGTATCGGCACCCTCCGCACCACACAAGTTTAATTTATTATATAGGTAGTAATGTAATAATTAGTCCGGAACGGCCGTTTCGAGGACACGAATGGTCCTCGAAACGGCCGTCCCGGACTAATTATTATATTACT
>LR737452.1:445-41234 GCA_902655005.2 Marronus borbonicus | reverse complement strand
TTATTGTGTGTCCGACGAACACATGGTGTACGGATAAGGGTTAAGTTTTAAACGATTTTTAATAAGTTTCTCCAAGCCTAGCCATGTTATTACAATTCGAAAAAAGAAATGAAATTTATAATTGTGTACAAAAAAGCAAGTATATAACGTTGTACGAAATTAAAGTAAAATTAAACCTTGTGTTGTCGCCGCCACTGGAGCTGTTTCGTTGTTACCTTTAAGGGGCGTTGCCTTGTCCCGCCGCCTTTGTCGGTAGTGCGGTGTCCGTATACGCCGGTATGCCTGTTTAGACTGTAGCCGTGCTGGCTTTTGTTGATGCCGCTATGCGATGTCGCAAAACCGATGTGGGTTGTTTCGCAGCTTGAAATGTCAAAACTGTTTTTATGAAATAATTTACAGAGTGTTCAGTATTCCAAATGTTGAGTTGGCATCAAATCCGGCTCCAAGGACCAAAAATGTGCATGACTGTATGATATTTGTGGGAATTGGCGCGCTCCTCATTAATGGGTATAAAGCACAACGACTGCAATTACTAGTAAGTGTATATTTCAATAAAACGCTAACAACTTAACAACTAGCTTAATAATGAAAAATGAAATGCAGGTGCATTAGCTGGAGTGCATACACGACCCTTGCTCGATAAGAGAATGTTTTTGAGTGTGTTCTCAAATGCGACTGCGCTGTCCTCCCAATAGTAAAAGCAATGGTGTGTGCAACCCGCTTTACAGGTGTGTCAGTAAGGAAAACATCTAAAGGTATAGAATTTCCACGCGACGAATCGTTGCACGTCATCGACAGAACTTTCGGAATAGCAAATATACCATAATAAAATTACTCGTTAACCCGCAGGGTTAATGTCACAGTAAGATTCTTATTAGGTTGACTGCCTGAAAGTAACTCCTTAGTAACGAAGAGAACGTTGCCACTTCACGGGTGTTGTTACCAGGTGTTTACGTTAGTTGCCATTGAAGTTATAGTATTCCTATTGTATTTTCCTCCGAATTTCATTAGCTTCTGATACTTTTCACTCGCAGTCTTTACAAGACAGTGATTTTCATAACTAACGGGAAAGGATTACATAGTCCTAAGCGAAAACATCAAAGGGGGAAGCCAGTGGTTAATATTGACAATTTGGCTGAGTGCGCTATCACAAATGCTGTGTATGACATGTACAGGAACAGTAAGTATATTAAAATATTAATCATATGTTTTTTAATTAATTTGAATTTTGTATAATTGTAGAGCAACATATTACTCTCAAATCCTTGATGGCTGTATTACGTGAAAGAGAGATATTTGTAGGTGGACAAACATCACTTTGGAAAATCCTGCATAATATTGGATTTCAATATAACAAAGATGATCCAAAGAGAGCGTTGATGGAATTACCACACATTGTGTTAAAACGAATAAACTTTTTATCGGAGTATGTTCGTTACAAAAAATCTAAAACGTATAAATTTGTTTTCACTTATGAGACCTGGATCTTTCAAGATGGCACCGTGGCACGATCTTGGCAAGATGACGATGTAAGAAGTGTACGTACACGGAAAGTTGGTGGAAAAAGGTACTAAACATAAATTTTTTATCGATATTCGTTCTAGATTAATTGTATTACATGCTGGAAATTCTGATGGCTTTATTGATGGTGCTGGGTATTTCCATCGACAACCGCCACTGGTGATTACCATGAAGAAATTAATAGAGCCAACTATTTACAATGGTTTGAACATCAGGTACTCCCCCAATTAGAGGCTCCATCTGTAATAGTCTTAGATAACGCTTCACACCACATAACAATTTTAAACAAACCACCTACTGCATCCTCCACTAAAGCAGAAGTTCAGGAGTGGCTTACGAAAAACAACATAACCTACAATGCAGATATGCTAAAAATTCAATTACTTGATTTAGTTAAAAAGTAAGTACAACATACGTTTATTCGATCGGTTTATAACTTTACCCATGATTTTGCAGAAATAAAACTGAACCTGTATATGAAGTTGATCAGCTTGCAGTGAAATGTGGTCATAAAGTTCTGTGTCTTCCACCATGTCACTGTATTTTCAATCCAGCAGAGAATATCTGGGGTATGGCGAAAAACTATTACACTCACCACGTTGGAGAAATGGGCCGTACAATTGAAAATGCAAAGTCAGCTTGGCTAGATGCCCTTAACATGGTAACCCCAGATAATTGGAGATACAGTAGAACATACGGAGAAAGAAATACAGAAATGGTGGGATAGGGAAGTGGAAATTGACCAGGAAGAAATTGGAGAATTTATTATCCATGTTGATTCGGAGAGTGACGCTGAAGAAGACTACGCGTCATGAGGTTATTACTCGTACTGTGAAAATGTAATTACTATACCATTGCTTGTTACAAGTTTATTATTAAATTGTGATATAAAACACGAATTGCGTTTCATTGCTTATTAATAGATTCTATCTATCTGATAGAAAGATTTTATCAGATGTAAAGTTTTGAATTAATTTATTTTATTGTATATAACGGATGAAAATTGCTTTTCGAATTACAATTTGCCAGTTAAATATTTACAATGAATGCTTGTAGCATGAAAAAATACCGGTTCACGCTATATAGAAAAGAATATTAAGTACTTTCTAAAGTGTTATTGTTTGAATTTAAAAAATATTTAACATAAGCAAAAATATCTATCAATTTGAAGTTTGTTTTAAATCTGTCAAGTTGAAGTTTGTTTATGTATATCTGTATATGTATTAAAAATTCATTTTTATGCATTACCTACTACCCTTATTGACGGATATATTAGGTTATAGATAATAGAAAAGAAAATACCAATTAGCAAGACCAAAACGAACCAAAAGTAATTCGTCAATTCAAGTCGTTCATGGTTAACAGAATTCGCAAAAAAGATATAAACCAAGATTTCCCTAATAAAATACCGGTAGATCGCTTGAAATTGCTTTTAATAAAATACACTATGTTTTGTTACTTCTTTATTAGGAAAACTGAACAAATATTAGTACATTGAGAATCAAACAACGAACCCGACACGACCTGCGGACCAGTCTCTTAACCTACATTACCCCAACTCACTCTAAGAGATATGGCTATTGCAGAATTCCTTTAATTGACCTACGACTACTACTTTCGACAATCTCGGCTATTACACTTTCTGCGCGAACTTCACTTGTTTGCACAACACGATCATTTAGTTTATGTTCTGTAACTCCTGGTAGTTTTACACAATTTTGATCAGAACATGTATTTTTGGTATTATTTTCCTTAAAACTACTAAATTCACAAACATTGGGTGTAGGAGATGGTGTTTGTATAGGATCAAATAATTGGATATCAACATATGGAACTGGAATTAAAAACCATATATTTCTCCTATACAACCCTCTGTTAGTCTGCGCCAAATAAGATCTTAGTTCCATGAGGCGACCGTTATTATTATCTTCATCTTTATCCACACTTACCAGTCCTATAGTTTTAACAGTTTTATTCCTGCATATCTTGTACCAGTGTCCCATCTTCTTACACTTGGAGCAGACAGATTTCTTGCAGGACTTTTCCCTTGAATGATATTTCTTCCCGCAGTAATTGCAATTGTCTTTTCCCAGAGTTTTCTTTTGATGGTCAGATTTGCCAAATTGTCTTCCAAACTTGCCTGAGACCGCCATGACTTCCGATGGTGTATTTCCTTGCCTTAAAATAGCTCCTTGCTGAAATAACAGTCCCGCTTAATTTTGCGTGTGGCTGGAGACGATTAATAGTTTTCTTGCCTAGCATTCCTACTACAATCCTATCGCATATAAGTTCTTCTTGTAAGTTACCAAACTCGCATTCTGATAACGTATGCAGAGACGTTATAAATGTTTCATCTGATTCACCTGATAACTGAACTCTGGAATTAAATTTGTATCCTTCGAAAATAATATTTCTCCGGGATTTTTGACCTCCTGGTATAATAAGGTTAAAAGTGTTTTTAAACATATTTGTTAATATAACTAATACATTAAGTAACAAGAATTCAACCTTCTATCTCTACATTGTTTCAAATTATTGATGTGGAATTATGACGTTGATATTCCATAAAATTTCATTCAAATCCGTTTTTCTCAGAAATTGCAAAAGATAACTTATATATGTATAGCGGCTATTAGAAAATGGTAAAATAGGCAATTTTTTTAATTTCATTACGAATTATTATCATTATGAGAATCTTTTAAAGGTAAATATTTCGCCAAATTCAGCTATCTGATAAATTCTTCTGGGCGAGATATGAACGTTTCATTACTTCTAGTCTCTATAAACAATTTGCTACTGTGGTAAAATAATACGGGAGATATACGTAAACGGGCCTCTGTCATTATACTTATTATAATAAATTATTTTCGATTTCCGAAATATTTTACACAAGACGCTTCCCAAAAGCACACATGAGATAAAATTCCACTTATTGTGCAAATTAGTATGAAGTTAAATTTTATTGCTGGGATAATAGACATCATAGAGTATCTTTGAAAAATATGTTGACAAAATTTGATATTCAATACTGAACATCCTATTCCAGGGAATTCTGTTACCTTATTTAGATAGTCCCAAGTATGATAATTAACCTTAAACTAATATGCGCAAAAATGTACATTCTGTACGAAAAAGATTCAGGGGCGTAAGGTCTGAGTACCTGAGGATCACTCTATTAGTACTCGCCTACCGAACCACCGCCCAAAAAAGCAGTTTAAAAACTCGCGAACAGGACATACAAAGTCTGGAGGTGCACCATCTTGCCGAAACCAAGTATCACTATTTAGTAAGTCACGATCATCTTCATTTGGGAAAACTTCCACAAAAGCAGCAACAACGCATTTCTCAGAAGTTCAGATATTGCTGCTCCGTGACAGTTTCGTTAAAGAAGAGAGTGTTGAGTATGTACATCGGTAAACCGATCCTCGTCGGTTCTCTCTACTCCGGTGCCTGCTATTTTGTCGATTTACTGTTTGATTTAGATCCATCCGAAAAGATAATTTGGCGAATGAAGCGTGGATTGCGGTTGCATAAATCCATAATTTTATTACAAAATTGCATTCGGCTATCACGGCATCATCAATCTTCATTGAGTTCTTGCGGCAGCTGTATTTTGTAGTAAGAATGGTTTTTTTTTTTTGTTTTAATGGACGTAGTATTGATTGCCGAGAAACTTAATTTTCTGCTGGAATTGATTGAGGGGAATGTCACCCACACTTGTTAAAATATAATGTCTTATATCTTTAATTTTCTTGGGACGTTCTGCATTTGAAATGTGTTTGACATACTCAGTTTTTCTAAATGTTTCCTTGATTTTCCTCTCTGTGGATTGGCTGATACTTGTATCTGATAATTTGCATTCAACAAATTGCATATTTCGAGCTCTGTTATTTGCGCTGACTTTTACTAATAAATAATCCATAATTTGTAAAGTATCTTTTTTTTATTATTAAGAATATTGTAAGAGTATTGAATGAAGAATCGTTCAGAATGTGTTTGTTTCCTTTTTATATATAACTGGAAATTGACATCTATAGAAATGAAACAAACACTAATAGGTACATTTGGAACGATTCTAACCACTGTGGACCACATAAAATGGCCGCGGTTAATCTCTTAATTAGTAGATTAGTTAAATTCCCTTTAAGTAGAAGTAGATTTAACAAAGAACTTAAATTCATAAAAAACGCAGCGATTTATAATGGTTACTCTTCTATATAACCCGCGGCTTTTTACGTAAAAAAAATTCAACGGCCTTAACCCCGATAGATACTAACAGTAAGAAATTCGTGAAACTCCTCTTTCACAGCATATCGAAAGGCGCGAGTAAGATTTTGAAGGGTCAAGATATGCTTTGGTTCGCGTAATACACTTAAAAATTTTCTTGGTAATCCTAAAGATAAACCGAAAATGGAAGAAAGGCCGGAGCTTTATAAAATTGCATGCAGTGACTGTAATAAAGCCTATATAGGTCAAACGAAAAGTGCGGTAGGCGCCAGATTTAAAGAACATATAAGCAGTTATCGCTAGGCTAGATTGGACGCGTCTAGTGTAGCACAACATATAAATGAAACTGGGTATAGTATCAAATTAGAAAACTTGAAATTGATTAAGAATGTAACTTCGCCGCGAGAATTAAACGGTTTACATAAAAAGTAATTAAAATCTGATGAACAGAGAAACGGACCATTGTCGTACTCTGTTCTCCTCGACCTTTTGCAGTAAGGCTGACACATGGTTTATATTTTGTGTTATAAAAGAGACCTTCCCGTTTATCTGTCTATGTTTTTCGCATGTCGTAGTTTTAAAGCGTGTAAGGAGCGTGAGAAATAGGCACTTGTAAACAATATTTTTTTCTCGGAAGTTGGGATAGTACATGCATGTTTAGTTTTAGGAAGTTTCTCACATCATTCGGTTTCCGGTTGATGATGAGTCCTGATGATGTCCTCGAAACGGCTGTTCCGGATTAATTATTATATAATTAATTAAACTTGTGTGGGGCGGATGTTGTCAATATTTATGTGTTGTTTACCATACTACGCTACAGTCGTTGCTATCATTATTAAGAATGCATATATTGTACATCTATCAAGTACACTATGTATAGATTTAAATGCGAAAAATCCACCTTCGGACGTGCATAATAAGTTGCCTGTCGTATTCAAGGTATGTACGAGATTGTAGGTCGGTTAACTAGCATAAGATTTCATGGCCGTATTACTATTGGTGTCTCTTCAAACTCGTAAATCTGTTATCGCAACGATTCCTTTTTACCTAAGAAAGGTTTATTAGTTCTCTTACAATAGGCGTACAAAACAATTCTTGGAACCTGATTTATTTCTTTTCTAATTATGTACATTATTCATTTTGTAAATTTAGTATTTATATGAATATACATACATGGAAAAATACACAATAGATATTTCTATTCTCACAGTACAGTTTGAGTAAAAGATTAATATTGAAATAAATGCGAGAAAGAAAATGTAATCAGTTTATCAATTATATAATAAATAATTAATTGTAAAATACTTTACGTTGATGAATCTACTTAAACGTAAGTTAACGAGGCATACTTGGTGTTCCATTAAAGAAATGTATCTGAGATTCAGACAGAAGGGTTTCTAAACATTAAGCATGTTTCGTATTGTATTTGGAAGTAATTAACATTGTTAATCGTGATGTTTTTATAATAAATAAAAAACTTGCGATTTTTCTAAAAGAACTGTATTGTTTGCGGTTGGTATTTTCTCATAAACCCGATAGCTACTACAATGGCGTCGCCATATTTCTTCTTCTCTTTTTATACATACAAGCGCCAAATTTGAAAATAAATACATTCGTTAACATCCCGCATCCCTTCAAAGGATTCTTTCAATCAAAATTATAACGACTATATAAATAAACTACATTACAGAGCTATAAAACAATTACGATTACGGATCTCTATTGAAATGAAAATATATACAATATCCTAGAAATCATTTATCAGAGTCTACAGGTAACACACAAATTTTATTCACAGCACGTTTTAGAACTCCTCGTTGTAGTTGTACTTCCACTACTCTGATGATACCATTTGTATCAGGATACAGCTAAGGATTCTTCCAAGTGGCCAATTTTGTGGCGGTTGATTTTCGATTTTCAGTAGTACCAAAGATCCAACTTGAAGAAGTTTCTGACTATTTTTCTTCCATTTGACTCGAGTTTACAGTTCTGTCAGATATTCTTTGCTCCACCTAACCCAAAAGTTGATACTTCGTTAGGCGATTTTCTGGCATGGACAAGTAATTTGACTCAGAAAGAGCAGCCAAAGTTCGTCCGATCAATAAATGTGCAGGTGTTAAAGCGACAAATCATTTGGGTCGTTGAAAAGAGGACACGGGAGTTAAGGATACTCTCGATTTGCGTTAGTACAGTATAAAATTCCTCAAATGTTATAACGATATTCCCAACGACTCTCTTAAGATGAAACTTCGTACTCTTAACGTCTGCCTCCCATATTCCCCCAAATGTAGGCGATTTATCGGGAATAAAATGCCAATTAATACGTTCTTCAGCTAATTCTCTTTGTATGACATTGCATTCTGACTTCAAATGATTGTAAAACCTTTGCAGCTCATTATTGGTGCCTACAAAATTCAAACCATTGTCGGAATAAATATTTAATGGTTGACCTCGTCTGGATATGAAGCGTCTTAACGTGGCTATAAATGCGGGCATATCCTCGCACCTCGCCCATTCCTATCCTTTATTGAAAAGGGGCCACCATAATCCATCTCAACATTGGTAAACAGTAAGTAGTCGTTCATCCTAAATTCAGGTAGGTTTCCCATTAAATAACTCGTATCATTTGGCTTTACTTTAAAACATTTCATGCATGTTCTAATGATTCTTTTGCACGAATTTCTTGCCGACACTGGCCAAAAGTTTTCCCTCACAGCATACAGTAGATTTTGAACACCGCAGTGCATTAATCTTACATGTTCATGTCTTAATATTAAATCTGTTAGTACATATTTTTTCGGCAATATCATTTGGTGTTTACTTTCAAATGGTAGTTTTGAATTTTGCAGTCTACCCCCAACTCTTATAACACCATTGTGAAGGAAAAGATTTAAACTTAAAATTGAACTTTTACTGTCAAGCTCCTTCTCTTTTAACAAGCAACTGTAATCTTTATTAAAGCACTCTATTTGCACAGTCTTTACTAACATCAACATAGCGGTATCTAATTCAGTAGGTAATAACTCACCAAAATATCTTTCCGATGGCCCCTTCCTTAGATTATTATGTATCTCAGTATAAATGCAACCACACGTACTTAACGATTTAAACTAGAAAAGTTAGCTATTAGATCCTTTAGGACATTAATATACGTAAAATTTGTCAGAGCATGAGAACTTACACGCTCTTCTGGAATATCACCTTTGGTCTCAACATTGCTTGGACTCCACATTGATTTATCCAATGTCAACCATCTAGGTCCGTACCACCATAACCTTTCTTGGCTTATTAGCTTAGGACTAATACCACGCGATAAGAAGTCGGCAGGATTATCTTCCGAACGAACATGGTGCCATTCACTACTATCACTTAAGTCCTGGATCTCACTGACTCTATTCGCTACACGCTTTCCATCGGCATGGTTTACTTTTAATCCAAGCTAACGTAATATAATAATGAGTCGGTCCAAAAATATTTCCCATTGAATGCAATTTTCAGTGCGCTAATTGCCTTCTTGGTCAAATTAGCTGACAATACGGCTCCACATAGCTCTAGTCTAGGTAGACTAATCTTTTTAAGAGGCGCTACTCGTGTTTTCGCGGATAGTAAACTGGTCACGTAAACTCTGTTTCGACTCAGCCAACGCATATACAAACATGCCCCATAGGCCTTCTCAAAGGCATCTGAGAACCCGTGCAATTCAATCTTCACGTATTCTGAAACTAAACAATGTCGTGGTATTTTAAAATCATTGACATGTTGCGAGTCGTTTTGAAAATTGGACCATAAACTCCCAATACCTGTTGGAATTTCTTCGTCCCATGACAGTTTTTGCCTCCATAGTTCTTGGATAATTAACTTAGCAACTACGATAACTGGTGCAAGTAGTCTCAATGGATCAAAAATTTGACAAACTGTCGATAATATGTGTCTTTTGTTCAGAACTCTATGGTATTTGACTTGTCCAATTAAATACTGTATAACATCGGCATTCGCATTCCAGTACACTCCCAGTGTCTTATCGGCTTCATTCTCACCAATATGAATTATATTGGTATCCAAATTCTTATTGAATAAAAATTCTTTAAAAACGCTAACGTCATTACACACCCATTTCCTCAACTCAAACCCATAACTTCTCGGTAAAATCTCTGTAAGATTTCTCTGTACCTTTATTAACTCTGCGATCGAATCTGCTCCTTTCAGAAGATCGTCCATATAAAAATCATCTGCTATTATTTTGCTAGCAGTAGGAAGACTATCCAATTTATCTGTAGCGATATGACGTAAACACTTAACTGCTAAGTATGGCGCAGAAGCTGTAGCGTACGTAACGGTATTGGTAAATTCAAAGTCGATGTTTCAAACGATACTTTTGGTAGTTTATCTGTGATTTTTTAAATAACTAAACAATCAATATTCATATTGAATTGTTCATCGTTAGATGTAAAAGTGATATTAACTTAAACAACACATAAGTATCGGCAACCTCCGCACCATACAAGTTGAATTTATTATATAGGAATATATTAATTAGTCCGGGATAGCTGTTTCGAGGTCAGGAATGGTCCTGATCATCAACCGGTGACCGAATGATGTGAGAAAAAGTTTTTTCTAAAACTAGACATGCAATTACTATCCCTACTACCTAGAAAAGATATTCTTACAAAATACAAGTGCCTATTTCTACCTCCTGCACGCCTTGAAGCTACGACGTGCGAAAAAATAAAATGCATGTACTATCTCTTCTTCCGAGAAGAAATATTGTTTTACAAGTGCCTATTCTACCCCCTACGCGTCTTAAACTACGACATGCGAAAAACACGGCCAGATAGACGGGAAGATCTCTTTTATAACCCAAAATATAAACAAGTGCCAGCCTACCGGGGTTAAGGTCATGGAATTTCTTACATAAAAAGCCTATGTTGGATTTTCTTACGCATGCGATCGTCTCCTATAGAAGAGTAACCGTTATAAATAGCTATGTTTTTTATGAATTTAAGTTCTCTCTTAAATCTACTTCTACTTAGAGGGAATTTAACTAATCTATTAACGAAGAAGCTAATCGCGGCCATTTTGTGTTGTCCACAGTGGTTAGAATCGTTCATAATGTACCTATTAGTATTGGTTTCCTTTCTATGGATGTCAATTTCCAGTTTATTATTGTTTTTAATCACTAAACTATCTAGGAACGGAAGTTGATTGTTCACTTCTTCTTCTACTGTGGTTGGTTAATGGTTGCAATTTTGAGTTGAGGATCGCGAGGAAATCCAGAATATTACTTTTCTTAGTATCAAAAACCGCGAAAATATCATCTACGTACCTAGGTCAAATTCTAAGAAAATACGCGGCATCCACTCTCATACATGTTTCATATTTGCTCATGAACAAGTGGGCTATGAAGGGGGACAGAGGGTTGCCCATTGCTGTACCTTCTAATCTGTTCATAGTACTTGCCCTCAACTTGAAAACAATTTTGCAGCATGAAGCAAAATTGTACTCCGTATTCAAGATATTCAAGATAGAAAGAAAGAGTGAGTGTTCGGTTTAAAGAGAGACAAATATATTACTGCGTTGCCAAACGGTCGATATGTAGTGGGGAACGACGCTATCCCGCTGATCGGCAGCGGGTATTACTGTCTAGTTGTATTTCCACTATACGCACACAACGTTTAGGATGACTATTTGAAGAATAATTTATATAATATTTTTATGGTGATGCAAAAAAGAAAAATAAATGTTTATCCTAAAGGAAAAGAAATTAAGATTCTACGGAAAAAGACTTTGAAGTATTATAGTATTATATTGAAGTAACTCAAATTAAATGTTCAAATAATGCACCATGTTGTTCGTGACAATACGCTAATTTGTAATAATTGCCGAACATTAGCAAGTATTTCTGGCGTTATCGTATGAAAAGCGTTTATTATTTATCACGCATTTCATCTACATTTTGCATTCTTTTGTGAGGCGTATCATAAACCTTTTGGTTAATGTATCCCCATAAAAAGAAATCGTTGGGCGATAATTCTGGTAACCTTGGAGGTCAGCTGATTGTGCAACATCTGCTTATAATGCGATCATGAAAGGTATTTCTTAAAAACTCCTTAACATTTCTCGCATTAAGAGCAGGGCAACCGTCTTGCTGAAATCAAATATCTTCAAAATTAACGTTAACATTAAGGACAGTGGGTTTAACATCGTTACTCAACATACTTAAATATTTGTCGGCATTAAGCATACCGTCGATAAAGAACGAGCCAATAATTGAGTTGTTCAAAATGCCGGCCCATAGACACGCGCCCATAGCTACTTTCCAGCGACTCAAATGTAGAAATGGAAACGGAGAACCTGAGCGATTGGATCACCGCCGGCAAAGGGAGAAAGAAACGGAAATCTGACAGGAAGGACAGGGTCGGAGATTCCCTACCTGTCCCCGCAAGGGAATGATCCTTGACAAAAGGCTGAATTCCGCGGAGCATCTAGGTGTAGCCAGACAGTTATATCCCATCTTCTCACACTCCCACTTCAACCCTAAAACGGGCGTTATGCTGTACAAGTCACACATACGCTCGATTCTTACCTACGCCAGTCCCATCTGGGTCACGGCGGCACCCACCTGCATTACCTCTCTTGCGAGTGTACAAAATCGTTGCTTGCGATTGGTACTACACGCATGTACCTCGCTGGCTATGCTGACACACCTGAGTGAGGCTGAGCAGCTGCAGGAATTCCTGGCAAGACTCAACAAAAATTTCTTCGAGAGGACACGAATAGGCGAGAATCCCACGATGAAGAACGCCACCATCCAAAGAACCCATTCAGGAGCGAGGCACAAGTACCTACGATTATCTTAGTAGGCTGGCATAAGTATCACAATTCATAACGAATATACTATACTAACATATATCTTTCTGTTTTAGGAGCCCAGCAGAGGAGGGAGTCCAGGACGAAAACTCCGAAGCCCAAGTACCAGGGACTGAAGAAGATCATCAACCTGATGGAACTGGAAGAAGACAATCAACAAGTATAATGGATCTTCCGCAGCACTATTGTTAAAAAGATGGCGCAATCGAGAAAAATCTACATTTTTACATAATATAGTATAAAATTTTTCTTTGACTGAAACATTTTTGTCGTCATTTAAAATATGTAGCACTGTTTGTACGTGGTTACACGAATCCCGTAAACAAAACGAAGTGTTTTGAAATTTTTTTATTGGGGCTACTGGAACGAAATTGTCGTTAATAGTTTTTGAATCTGCTGCAACTTGACGATTTTGGAATTACATTTGACTGCTTTATTGCAGCTGCTTCTTTAGGATCCAGTTGTAGTCACTAATTTGATCTTTTTAAAGTGTTGAAAATAATAGAATGCTGCTCCTAACCATGTATCCCATCGTATAAGAATTGGCTATGGCCGTTCCAGCATGTCAGGACACTGTGAACGAAATAGTCGAATGCTATTAGTTGATCCACATCGGGATAACATTTTCGTATGGTGTCTGTTACAAGGTGTAAAGCATGAAGCAGAAATGTTATGTGCAGCAAATTCGGGTGAACAGCTTTCAATAATTGACATGTGCGAAGCATAACCGCGGCAACATCGGTAACCATCGTTAACACTTGCTTTGGTGAAATTTCAAAGTTGTCTAGTGTTTTAATACATTACGAACAGCTTCGGCAGTAAATCTTTACTGTCTTTTACAGGCTAGCAATCAATTATGCTGACAATTATGTGATATAATTGTTAATCTTCTCGGGCACTGATGGCAAATACCTACGTAGCGCCTGCGGACTTGATACTTCTCACGTTGAATTATACTTTTTCCAAAACTGATGAAACACTGTTTGTCCGATTTTTGCAAACGGTATATTACACGCACTTAACATCATCGTTAAATCACATAGAAACCCTTTATACGGTCTTATTCTGATCTTTTTAAATTTGCGCTGTTTACATGGTTCCTACACATATATGTTTTTTTTATCGCAAACTAAACACCTGCTTTCTTTATCATTGTGTATTAAGTCTGGAAATTGTCATAAATACGTGTTTATCCTATTAGCAAACAGACAAGTTGATGTATTTCTATGCATTTTCAACATTCAACATAATGCTTTCCGACACTTATCAACTTCGCACTGCGATATGTATTACACATAGCACACAGCATAGAGGGTCAGGAAGTGCCGACATATATCGAAGCAACTCTGTATCCCCCAACCTCTAGCGGTTAAACACCACTGGAAGGCAAGGGAGAACGTTGCTCTCTAGTTATTACTAACAATTTCAAGCCATGCAATTAAAATAACCAACCAACCATATAACTTTTTCTAATTCGATTAAATATACAATGTTGGTACTCACTGTCAATAAAATTGCATCTCATGCTGTCAATTCAGTTAACTGTCAAAAGGTTATATTTTGCGTTCTCAGTCGTATGTTAAAATTTGGTATATATTTGTTTAAAGTCAGTTGTTAAATTGTGTAAACAGTTAAAGTTCACTGGTCTCATATTTTGAAGCCGAACGCGACAATAACGAATAATTATTGCTATCTTCCGTGCGGAAGGTATACGTGCCAAATATTTCCAATGTTTTATATTAACAATACTTCGTTTTTAGAGTAGCGAGTGCTCTAAATATTCACGTCGCAACTATTAACAAAATTTCGTGTCCAAACAAGAAATTGCAGCCACTAGCCCAAAATTGTAAAAATTGATGATTTTACTCAATATGCTATCAGAAATACAATTTATACACAAATATAATTTACAGGAGTAGTTTTCACATATAACATATTTTTCAGAACAACATATCCCTCACACACACTCACAAACACTGTTTAGTGTTTTTAAAGAAAGAGAAATTTTTTGTGGTTGCGGTACATCGCTGTGGAAGGTATTAAATAATATAGGTTTTCATTACAAAAAAGACAATCCAAAACGGGCCTTAATGGAGGTCTTACATATTGCAATGAAACGAATCACATTCATACAATTTATGTGTATCAAAAATGAGAATCTACGGCAGTTTGTTTTTCTTGACGAAACCTGGATCTTTCAAGATGGTACAGTAGGAAAATCTTGGCAAGACGAAAGTAAAAAAAACCGTTAAAGCTCCAAATTTGCTGGAAAAAGATGTATAGTTTGACATGCTGGAAATAGTGGTGGATTTATACAAGGAGCAGAACTAGTATTTTCATCCAAGAGTAAAAACTTATACTGCCATGGTGACATGAATCGTAAACATTTCTTAAAGTGGTGCGAGACACAACTCCTTCTGTCATTGTAATGGATAACGCTAGTTACTAAAGTACAATCCGGAATAGTGTACCGACAGCTTCATTAGCAAAACTTGAAATTCAACATTGGCTTACCAACAATAATATTGATTGTGACACCACACTGCGGTGAAAATACAGCTACTATATCTAGTTTAACAGCATAAACCGCAACCAATATATGAGGCTGACGAACTAGCTGGAATGTGTGGGTATACACCTCTCCGTCTTTCTCCATATCATTGTATATTTAATCCGATTGAACCAATATGGGGCACAACCAACACATTCTAGACTAATTACGTTGGTAAATATGGCAGGTCGGAGGAAGGATGTTTACAATCATGGAAAGAAGTATTGAACCAAATTAGTTCGAAAATTTGGTGTAATAGTATAAAACACACTGAAAATGAAATTCAAAAGTGGTGGGACAGGAGAGAAGTTCCCGAATTAATAATTACTGCAAATATTTTAATCGCTTAAGATGAATGATTCCGAGTATTATAAATGTATTTAAATCATGCTTTTGAAGGAAAAGTTCTCAAATTGATAATTATTGTAAATACTTTTAGCGATAATAATTCCAATAATGACTACGATTAAATGTATTTATACACTTATTGTTTTTTGTTGATTCCACTCGTAGTATTATTAGTATATTTTATTTTTGAAAGACAAGAATTAATAATTATTGTGACTACTTAAGCAGTAATGATCTTAATTAAATTTATTGTTGCTCGTTGGTTTTTGTTGTCTTTCCACTCCTAGTGATATTAATATAATAAATCGTGTTTGTTAAAGTTAATCATCATTAATATTAAGACTAAATGCGATTTTGGTCTCTCTACTCACCGAATATCAATAATAATAATATTGTTTGACAGTTACATAACCTAATAGTTTGTTTCCATTTTGACAAACAGAAAATTGGCAACTTTGTCATGACGTCATAGTGTTTTCAGTAATGACGTACCTCGTCTACTATCGTAAAAATACTATATTGTTCCTATAAGGGCATACTTCGAAGCAAGGGCGAAAGGCGCTAATTTTTTTGTGATTGGTTGGTCGCATAAAAGAGTTGAGCAGAAGTAAGCGCATTCAGCTTTGTTTTTAAGGACAGTTTTATTTTCTGATCGTTGTGATGGCTGTTCAATGTTAATGTCTGTTTATATTGTACATTAAAATCCTTTTTTTCGTGTTTTTTTTAATTTTAGGGATTTTCTAGATTCTTGATATTTTTGTTGGTCAAATATAGTGTTCTACTCTATACATTTTGTGTTTATCAATCGATTTGTAGTAATGTGACATCGTAATATATTTTTGATTTGACATTTGTCAAGAAATCGCCGGAATAGCTGGTCCGAGTATTTAAATAATTTACATATATTTGTGATATTAATACGCCTGCGCATAGCAATCTGTACATACGATAGTATAATGCGCTTGCGCACAACAGTATTTACCTGATTTATGTATCTATATTTTTCATGTAGAGTACTGCACTGTATTCTAAGTAAGCGAGTAACATGATTGTATTATTTATGTGTGTGAATAAATATTTGCAAAGGAAGCAATCTCTTTCTACTTTACTACATATTGTTCGTTTACTTTTTTACGTCAATATACAAATAAATTAGAAATCAAATAATTTGTTTGTGAATTATTGTTGTTGGGTGTAATTCATAAAAATGATCCTGTAAATTGACAATGTTTTCAAACCGTTATCGAACAAAATTATTTAACAGTCACATACGCATATGCACACCATTTCTGCATGATATACACAATTAATGTGATCTAATGACAAATGTGGAATTCAAATGTACAAAGTACTTATACGCCTAACATAATTATGCGTAGTGTGTAATGCGGTATTACACACGTAGTAAACTTTGCGTAAAAAAACTAGCACCATCTAGACATTGCTGTCAAATCTGGCACATTTAAAAGTGCCGATATAAACTTATTCCTTCTATTGGAAACACTGCACTTCAGTTGACATTCATGTTAGAAAAGCTTTTAGCTAAATTTAATTAACGTTGACAATTACATTTGCAACTAAGCCAATAGTATAAACTACGCAGATTTTAATTTCATAAAATGTAATAAAACTACTACTTTCATAATAACATAAAAATGCTATTGTCTTGCATTGCCTGCATTCTAACCGACACAGTTACGTACTGAAACATTACAAATGTCTTTATAAGAAAATCTGTTTGGTACAATTTAATTTTGTTGACTTTATTACAGAGAATATCTGTTTGCTTATATAGTCATTTAAATGTTATTAGTGTGAAGTTAGATATAGTAAAATAGAATACTAAGCATTAGCACAATTGTTATTCTCGCAAATTTTGTTCTCCATACAATGGTTTTGTTTTGTCATTTTCAGTTAAGAGATAATTATCATCATTAGAAAAATAATTTAAAGATTTTTTAGGAACACTTAATTTTACTTAATTTATATCCAAACACAAGTATTACTCTAACCACAGAATAACAGAAAGGACAAAGTCGTCGGCGCCTTTGATGTTTGATGGTCCATTTTCAGTGACCTTCAATTATGTTGAAAAGTGGTAAAGCGCCTATATTTAAATTAGCGTTACTAACATCACAACTACATATTACATTCCTTGTATCAAATTAAACTGCCCTAATAATATGCTTAATTAATGTTGCGTGTGTTATTAATGCAAGTATATAGCACAATTGTATGGTATCTTTTGTATGATATTTTTTTAAATATTAATTCCACTGGAGGAACCAGTGAAATCTGGGGAATTCACTAATGAAAATAGTTTCTAATTTATAAATATAAGATGTATGTAACATCTTCGATAGGTACAATTAATAATTTGTGTTCATCTTCGTACTCTTTCATCATACACAAAACTCCTGCCTCGTCAAAGTTGATTGCCTTCAATTGCTCACAGTTTGTACATGTACGTTTATCTAAGTATTTGTTCAACAAATATCCACATACATATACAAATGCATTTTGCTGTGGTAAATCTAATGATTTGTAATCCTTTGTACCTAATGTTAAAAGTTCTTGAGGAAGTGAGTTGCTTGGTAGCAGTTCTTCAATTTCTGTTGGGGTAGCACTGTTTATTTGATTTATTACACTGTCAAAATCTTGAGTACAATTGTCATCTTCGGTATCCTGGAAATAATTTGAGCAAAATAATTTTTTGAACGCTCTTTTGAATTGAACGGAGGTGGGGTTCCTAGCGTCCCCACACTGCTGTCTAATAACTCCGAAAAAATTCTCCAGACTGTCTTGTTGAAGCCGTCTAGTATAAAGAGGAGGTTTCTCCATTTCATTCCATAAACCTAGCAAACCATTTATGGTGATTCGCCAACATTTAAAATTCTTTATCGTATTTGTTTTGTAAGCTCCGGTATAGTCGATGCCTTTGATTGTTTCAAATATAATAATGCCTTTGGTTGTTTCCAGGTCACATGTATTCCTTTTACGAAAAGAACCATAGCAAAATTTGCAGGCTGGAAATTACTATTTTCGTTCACCTTATGGAATTCAATTATAGTAGAAATGTCTACACATCACCCGAAAGACGTTTCTACTATGGATTACGGTCGTGAAAGCCTACACTCAACTATTGGAATTCAATTATCTCATCTTTTCTTATATTATAAAATAAATTGCTTTTCAGAGATCTTCGATGCACCAAATGCACTGTCTGACTTCCGGCTTAAATTTTACTCGTTCATATATAAATTGAGAAATCCCTTCGGAAATGTACCAATTATGAGTCCATCTTCTCAAGGTTCTTGCATTAGATAGTCGCAACATTTTAGCTAAATATTTATACACCTCTGGTCCAAGAAAATAAATATTTAGTGCAAATTGCTTATATTCCTTTTGCTTATTTTCAGCATTGAATTGTCAATACTGGCCAATTCTGGGGATAAATATATATCGCATACAATGCGTTAGATTCGAACTTGCTTTATTGTCTCTCTCTTCTAACTTAACCTAACTTATTCTAACCGTTTCCCGATGTACAATCCACTTCGTTCGCTTTTGTGCGTATACTTGTTACGCAATGAAAAAAATAAAACGAAGCCATTACTGCCGTAGACAGCACACGACACTACTCTACTCATTTTATTCAAGTCCAGGGCCAATATTTACATCCTTTATTACCAGTGGCGCCATCTATGCTGTTACGTGCAATTGTTGCAGCCATCTGTATTTTAATAATCTTGCGAACTTTCCCCCTCTAATGCATTTTCAACTTGTTTTATAGTTAGGCAACCCATTTCGCACCGTGCGAATTATCGTTATTAAAATTATATTTGATCGGATTTTTCAGCATTTTTTTTTTATGCAAACTTTTGCCATATCACTTTTTTTTTTATTATTATTTTTTTAAGGGATAACTTTGTATAACGACTCATTATTTCTTTCTAGCTTAAACGAAGCCAAAAATTTATAACAGCTGCAAACCCGCAAGATCTTGAAGGGTATGGGGAGACCCAAATTTAAGGCTCAAATCATATTTACCTATTAAAAAAAAATTATTTCTTCTTTTTTTTGTTCGATGGACCTACTATTAAATTAACTGTTAATCTTACCTTTCTTGTCTTTTTATTTATTTATTTGTTTTTTTTTCTTTTTTTTTTCTTTTGCGTCTATTCTGGCAGCAACCTCGGTTGCCCACGACTAGGGACATTGTGTTTTAAATGGGTGGCGCCTCCCTAGTTAAGTGGCTCCTGCTGCAGGAGCCAGAATCTTTCACTATTTTAATGCGACCTACGGCCGTCCCCGTCTGAGCAACGCGGCCACGTTGTCCCATACGATTTCCATCTCCAGGAGGACGTGGAAGGAAACCGTTAGTTTTTTTTGGTTCCCACTGGGCCGCAAATATCTGCATGTATCAACTCTAAAGTAGCTGTAGCTTTAGAACCGTGGTCTGGAAATGGCAACCTCGCCTGCTTCCCTTCACAACATGCAATACATTTTTCTAAATTTATATCACCTTCACATGACATTTCTTCAACTGCGCCTTTTCTCAAGGTCTTTCTGGTTTACGTGACCTAGTCTTCCATGCTACATCTGTCCAGTGACTGCAGGAGCTGCAAGCAGTTTATGTTCTGTTGTCTTTAACTTATAAACATTATCTATTAATTCTGCAACACCCACTAACTCACCTTGACTTTTGTAAATTTGACAATGATCAGTCATAAAAACTACTTCATTAACGTTCTTAATCAATTGACTAACTGACAACAGGTTTGTAGCCACTTTCGGAACACATAAAATGTCTTCTACTATAATATCGAAAGTGTTGTTTCCAATAACCGTTGTAATATCTACACTTCCAGCACTTTCAACACAAGCTTCAGTCTTATCGGCTGTAATAATGGTGTCTGCTTTAAAATGCTCTTTCACATTTCTTAACCAATGTTTGTTAACTGTAAGATGAACACTTGCACCTGAATTAACGTACCATTGGTCCGTTGTAATTGGTTTCCATTAAAAAATGTTGCACTAAAAACAGTTTTTCGTCCAGTATTAGGACAATTGCTTTTATAATGGCCCATTTTCTTACGCTTGCAGCACTGAATTTCCTTGTCCGTCTTAGGCGTTGTTGACATTTGCTGTCCACTACTACCAGTATTACCACTATTAGCAGTGTCGCCACTTCTTCCGCTTTTTGAACCAGATTTCTTTGTGTAATGAAATTTACCGATCAAAGCGTTCCTTGTTCTATTGTCGAAAACCATATCTAATAGCTTCGTTTTTATCGAATCCTCGATATCGATAGATCGGAGAATATTTGTCAGACAAACCGGCCGACAATAACGAGCCTATACGCTCATCCGACACTTTAAAACGATTCACATATGCCGCCATATTGTCAGAATCTTCTAGCCGTGTCGAAATTAGTAGTCTGAGCAAACTTATTTTGCTGGCAAATCCATTATCATCAAACATATCTTTGAGCTTTTTCCAAAGATCTTGAGCCGTTTTTGTTTCCTTTATGTGTACCATATATAAAGTTTCGTATCAATTGTTAATATAAGCTTAGCTCGTACCTGATTAATACTTGTAGTATCGACTTCATTTCCATCAATGCACGTTTTCAAACCATCGATAATCAGGAAATTTTCTGCCGCAAAAGACCATTCATTATAGTTTTCGCGACCCGTTAACTTAGGTACCGACGCGATTAAACTACTCGCCATTGTATTAACCCGAAAAAAAAAACTGCCTGTAACTCTAAGAATCTAGGCCCATAACCTGTTACGCAATGGAAAAATAAAACGGAGGTATTACTGCCCCAGTCAACACACGACACTACTCTACTCGTTTTATTTAAGTTCAGGACCAATGTTTACGTGCTTTATTACTAGTGGCGCCATCTATGCACCGAACACATGAATAAGCAATAGATGCCTATAAATAATGGTTTGATATATTCAACAATACTCTACTATATTAGCTCCTGACGTGTTCACCTCACCACACAACCCTTGGCGATTTTGGAGATAGAGAGCTTGGTGTTTGTAAGCTACATGACTGATGGATGTTGCTACAATATTAAATAAACTTGTATTAAAATATGTAAAACGTTTGTTGGTAAATGTCTATTCAATAATTGACAACTAATAAGTGAAAAAACTAAGTGTTACTTATATATGTAGAGTGGCGACGTTGCGTGCAGTTTGTCATTGGCGTTACGTCCGGTGGCAGGCTAAGTATGTGTGTAACTCGCTACGTAAGAGATAGGCAGAAAGCGACGGCAGTACTGGTCAGTACGTAGTTAGTAATCGAATGGAGAGCATCGTAACGACGTTCTTAACAACGATTTTAAGAGATTTTTGTTCATTTATTTCATTACTGTCCTACTTTGGAAGTTTTGGTTTTGGCTTATATTGTTACTGTACTGTTTTAGAAGTGTTTTTCTTTTCGTTTATTTCCTCACTGCCCTTTTTTAGAAGTTTCATTTTCGGTTTATTTTGTTAGATATTCTCATATTTTTGGAATATCATTTGATCCTTATTTAATATTTACTTGTTTCGTATTCTTTCGTTGTATTTGAGTGGTTCTTAGTTTATCATTTTGCAACAATGCCGAAAATGTCAAGCATTGTTTTCTGAAACAATGCTTGCACAGAATATAGCCCCATTTTCACTGTCATTAACAAAAAAGAAGCGCTTTGCACTATTTGTTCTGAGAAATTAGGATTAAGGCCAAATATACTCTTGAGTGGCATCTGAAAAATACGAGGCATATTGAATACCAATGTTAATCATGATAAATTTGTAATTGATTTATGCGCAGCTTTTCTTGGTGTCAATATCCCATTAAATAAATTACAGGATCCACTTTTCCGTGGGTTTTTAAAAAATATACCAACCAAGATATTCTCCATCCATCGACAATTAGAAAATATTATGTACCTAAGCAATTCGACAAAACAATAAATCAAATCAGGTTAAAACTAGGTGAAAATTATCTCTGGATAAGCGGAGATGGAACGACAGATATTAAAGAAAAGTGTAATAGTTGTTGGCACATTGCATACGGAAAATCCTCCAGTGTCATTTTTAGTAGCTACAAAAACCAGATTGCGTGTCACTGCAAACGATGTTACCGACATTATCATTAACAGCGTAAAAAATGTAGCTGGTGACGACTGCTTAAAAGTTCTACTCTTTCTCTCAGATTCTGCAAGCGTAATGTTAAAAACAGGTAACAGCTACAGCATGAGATTGTAATTTGTTTTTTAAATCATTCAGAAACATACGGTTTTCAAAATGCTTTCCACAGACATATGTAGATTTCCATGCGCTGACAATTTTCAATCCATTTCAGAAGACTAAAAATTATTGCTAAAACTTGTAACTTATTTAACACTTACCGATGTTTATCTTTTGCAAAAGCAAAGAAACTACAACCTTCATGAAATAAAAACATAGGCTTGACGTAACCTTAATTTTCATTTGAATTGATTCTATATATAGAAATGGCATAGCAACGTGCTGGATATTTGCGTACCTTCCATATCCAACTATGGCATAAAACTAATAGCACTACGTAAATAGAATGTTAATGGTAATTCTGGATTCCGCGTACACAGAATTGAATAGCGATAATTGGTTGAATGCCCTTTTCGTTTATTCTGTGGTAAAAATAGAATAGTAAGCACATTAAGCGTTATCATTATTGTTCAGTCAAATTTAAATCTCCTGCTAGAAAATACAATGTACAACAAAAAACTTTCTGCAATTGTAAATGAGAGGGTGTATAAAAGGTGGCTTGTATCTGCGCTAATTTGTAGTGTATATCTAACATCTAACGTATTATACTTCTATATCGATATTTAAACAAAAACATAAGTTAACATAAGTATAAGTTAGGTATAAAAAGCATAATCACGTTCAACATGGTCCTTCGGCCGCATGGTTGGTAAGAAACTTATAGTTCCGCACAGCAACAGCATACAGCAAGCAAGAAAACTTCGCGCAGGCAAAGAGCACGGCAGACCTAGTAGCAAACGCATATTCGCATCACACATCGCAATCAAAAACATCCGACCTATAAGTCTGCTACACAAGATTTTATGTCGATCTTCGTATATGCTTTCATGTTCGGAAAATAATAATATTCCGTAATTCTTTTCATAGTCTCATTTCATTTCATTTTCATAGTTTAACTTTTGTACCGTCCAAACAATCGCAAAAAGATGAAGTTTACTGGAATGGTACGACCTTTCATACTCTGAAGTACGCCCACTAACGACATACACAATATGTAATCTCTCATCTTCGCCTTGTTGAAGTAACATCCCAGCTATTCCCAAAGAACTCGCGTCTGTATGTACCTTGGTTCTCTTGGCTTTCGGATTCACCTTTCCTGTCCCTGGTCGAGTTCCATCGGTAGTTATTACAAATCCCAAATATTCTATCTGTTGCTTCCCAAATTGACTCTTGGACATGTTTATCGTTAATCCAGCTTTTTGAAGAGCACCCTCCTCCCCTTCTCTTTGTTGTTGCTCTGTTGCATTTATCAGCGGCACAAATCCATTGTCATTACAATATTACGATAATAAAGGTTATCGTGTTTGGTGGTAGTTTTACGTCATCGTTCACAATGAGTTTTGTATGTGACTGATCAGCTTCTACCAAAAGGCAATTGCAAATCATCACGATTTTGAAAACAAAGAATATTATTAACTTTATAATAAGCAATATTTGGCAACTCTGTAGGTGTTCTGGCTATAATTACATCTACTGGTTGCACATCATCAAGAACAACTCTTACGGTAATAGCTTTTCTCTCTACATTGTTTACTTCAATGTTTGGCTTTACAATACCACAAGATTTGATTGTATGCGAACTTGGCTCAAATTCTTTTAATGCATTCACCTGACGTTCGATCGTGAAGCCGCCATCTATTGCTGCCGAAGCTTTAATTGTACAATCTGAGCTTTCTAGATATATAAACAATAAGATATAGGTATATATCTTATTGTTTTTTTTGGACGTATCACATTTATATTTTTTTGATTGTTTTTCACTGTTATTTTAAATATGTCCAGGCATTTTGCAGCTTCTACATATGAGTGTGGCCATATTTATTGCAATTAAAGCACTTTGCTCGCCTTTCTCATTTCTAATATTCTTCCATGTCTTCTATTATCTGACGTCTGGTCTACCTTCACATCCTTTTCTATGGCTACCTTTTGAGATTTCTGGTTGTTTGTTGCTTTATTTAATCCTAAATCATATCTCTCTCGTCTAGCTCTCTCGATACGAGTATATTTCTCTATGTCATGCATTAGAGCGTTTAAATTTTCATGGTGTCTACCAGACATATTATAATATGGATTTCTGTCGCATAACCCTGTTAATATCTGCTGTTTCGTCTCTTTGTCACCTTTAATCCAATTCCTCACATAATTTTATTTTCTCGCGATAATATTTACTTACGTGCTTATTTCTGTTTTGAATTCTTTCTACCATCCGCTTCCAGTTTGCTGTTCGTCCTTCTTTGGTAAAGAAAGTTTCTTCAAACTCATTTCTAAATATCTCCCAGGTATTGATTCTCTCAACTTTGTTTCGTACTATACTTTTGCTCCTTCGATTAAATGATTTCTGGCTATTTCAAAACACATAAGAGTCTGGTAAATTATGTAGCCGTCTAAGACGGCATTCGGTCGACATTCGGTCACCGGTTGATGATGAGGACCATTCGTGTCCTCGAAACGGCCGTCCCGGACTATTTATTATATTATTATATAATAAATTAAACTTGTGTGGTGCGGAGGGTGCCGGTACTTATGTGTTGTTTACCATACTACGCCACAGTCCTTGCTATCATTATCGTCTAAGACCGTTTGATTTTTCTAGCCATAGTTTCGATTTTAAGCTATCGCCATTGAAGGTTTCAAAGTTTCTAAATAATTCTGGCATTATTGGTATATTCGAACTCACATTTCTCGGTTGTTGCATTGTTACTAGTTTATCTAATATTTGCGTCATAAATTCATCACGCCATCTGCTTTCCGATATCAATGTTTGCATTAAACGATTTAATTCTATATTTTCTTCTGGCGCCATCTCCGCATTGATTCGTTTTTGAAAGTTATCGGAGCTGTTTGTTACCATTTTCGTACTTTACTTTTTACTCACTCGGTAACCCCATACCTAAATTTGTTAGCCACTTCTATTCTTTTATTAAAAATAAATATATATATAGTATAATACCTCTATTTTACTTTTCGTTCGTTTACACTTTTTTCCTACATTTTTTCTTATTATATCTATCGAAACGCCCCTCACTCATACATATCATTCCCTTTCTTTTGTTAGTCTAAACAATAATAACACTAATTTGTCATTTCGCCTAATAAACATTATGTCCTAATAAATAGAAGGTTCTTCTTGGTGCTCGGCAATGATATAGCTGTATATTTGTTATAGCATGTAGTACAAGCTATTAGAATTTTAAAATAGATATTTCTATTTTTATTCTTAACTTAAAAAGTTATACGAAATAAATTTAGTTGAATAGCCGTAAATAGTATACGTTTTTGTTGGAATAATAGAATAGATTTTCTTGCAATAACGTGAACTAATGATTTCAATTTGTAATTCAGCAACTATTGTGAAATGTGCGGGGACTTTCAAAATTTATCGAGAACATTTAATACTGGTATATATTATTATGCGTATTGAATGTATTAATAGATAAGGGATGGAACTGTGACCAGCTTTTGCCTGAAAAAAAAAAACAAATCACGATTACTTATTTGTATTCCACAAAATTAAACATTTATTATATGTTTGATTTATGTTTCGGTCACCGGTTGATGATGAGGACCATTCGTGTCCTCGAAACGGCCGTCCCGGACTATTTATTATATAATAAATTAAACTTGTGTGGTGCGGAGGGTGCTGATACTTATGTGTTGTTTAAGTAAATGTATTTTATTAATTACAACCATCAAGATGCAACACATATCTAGTGCAGAAACTTGTGACTCTGTGGGAAAAGAACTGTCTTATAGACGAATTGCATTTATTGGTATGGATCTTGCCCTTCTCTGTAAATTTGGAATTTACTATTTCCTTTGAGAAGCTACATACACGTAGAATAAGAAAAGCTGTGCCTTTTAAAAGCTTTTTTTTCAAATAATCTATCCAAGAGAGACGCACTTTAAGATGTTAATTAGTAAGACACCTGTCGATGGTTCTTTAAATCACGATTCACTCTCCGTAATTAATTATGTTTTACCCATATTTTTTTGTGGTATTTGCAACTGTGTGTAACCTCTGGAAGTTGACACAGGAGTTTTATAAAAAAAACGCACCTTTTAAACTCCAACATATTTTATACGTGTAGATACGTGTCGGTACTGTATTACTAGATATTGAGAAGTATGTATGTACACTTCAATTAGCCCCATATTTTTACAATGCGATGAAAAATTGTTTTAAAAATGTAGGAATTAAATTTTTGTGTTTGAGATTATAGGTGTGTTTACAGAGTTTTTAATCAACTACAAGGTTCAAAGTGTTTCAAATGAGGAACAAACCATCTCTAAAATTTCTTCCTGAAACTTCATATTTAAAAACATTCTGACTGCGTGTACAAAGGATATATTACGGAGAGAAATATTTTACATGTTTCTACTCCTATTATATTTTTCATCAAATATTACATTTTCAAATTATTCGAATTTTTACATACAGACATACTTTCTTTCAAATTGGTTGTCCTTAGTATCTTGTTAGTCGTAGCTGTGATCTAAAAAGTAGAGTAGCACTTACAAGACCGATTCTCGAACTAATTATGGCGCAAATAGATTACAGACATCGCCTTGCGTTCTCGAGATAGAGATTACTCTTGGAAAGATGTCGTGTTCCAAATTACGTTACCACTTTTTTATGTGAATTTATTGGAAAATAGTTGCTAGCAGTAAACCTTCAATTTTCAGAAACAAGACAATTTTTTTAATGCAATATCATAATACCTTCCATTTAGTACATAACATGTCCATAGTATTTGGTTGTTTGAAAAGAGTAATCACTAACAGTTGCGTTGTTTCTGAGATGTAGGTGTAATTTTTAGAGAAATTTCAATAAAAATTGCATTTATTTTGTATAACAATTACTATCAATATCACTGCGATTTATTGCTACAATTAAATAAACATACAGAGAAAACTGTTGTAAATATATTTTGGATACTAAATGCTCATATGGACTTGTCATGAACTTAAATGAAAGCCGAATTACAATTTCTCCTTATCATGAAAAGATTACCGTGTTTACAAAGATTCTGTAAATAAAGACACCCACAATTGCATTGCAACGATAAGTAAAACAGTAATCTATCTAAACTAAAAATGAACATTCAAAATTTGACATTTATCTACTACAATTTTAAATAATTTTACCTAGTAGCGGTAGCTGATATTAATAAAATATGCAACAATAGTAGTACCAAATCGTATCATCTTGGTAATATTTACACTTTATACAGTTAGACATATAATACTTTGTTGTACAAAAACATATGTTAAACACTCTTATTACTGTTGCTGCGAATTGCTGCGAACCAAGGAGAAGTCTGGTCGTTCAAAGAAGATCATTTCGCAAATGGGAGGCCAAATCCTTAACCTCGTTGCGGATACACCGGTAATATCGTCAGTTGATGTAGTGAAGCCACTACAATTAGACTGTGTCTCAAGCACCGTTCACAATTACTTGCATAAAAGTGGTGTACGTTACCATTGACCAGCTAGAAAGTTAGAATTTCAGCTACATCATGCCGAACATGTGATTAGAGCACAGTGATATTTACTGACGAAAAAGTATTTTCCACATCACAGGAGAGCAGGAAATTGGTATGGCGGCCAAATGCAACCAGATTCGAGAGGCAGAACCTAGGTGTCAAAGCAGCAGGATATTGGGGGATTGTGCGGATAGACTCATGTAAACATGTATATATCCACGTCTGGAGGATGTATAATTCCCAGCATTAGAGCGGTCTATGCCGCACATATTAGTGCAGGACATTTTGTTTGTGCATACTGTCATACTTATGCGAGAATCTTGTAGCATCCATGCCCCTAAGATTAAGTGAAGTTATCGTACGATGTGGACACTGGACTAGCTACTCATTATCGGTATTTGCGCAATTGCCGTCGGAAAATGAAACAAGTGCATACGTAGTGTACCTATACTAATTGGTTTTCTGTTGTTAATCTAATCCATTGTCTGTGATATTGGTATTCTCTTATACAAATTTTTGTAAATATCCAATTTTTTATACAAGCACATACCTCGTTGCGATGTGACCTTCATGCCACAATAAATATTTTTGTTAAACACATTTGCTTTTTTATTTATTCCATTGTGGGTATCGTTATTGTATGCATATGACTGCAAAGGGTGTTGTCACTAAAATTAATTACATTAAGCTTGAGAATTAATTTAAAGCAATCTTATTATACAAAATAATTGTGAGGTAAAATGAAGATGCGATCGATGGTGGGACTTCTTCTATATTCAACAGGTCAAAAAAAGTGAATTGTTTCTCCATAAATACTTAATTTTGTCGGTTACAAATAAATAATATTAATACATGAAATACGCATATTAATATATAACAGTATATTCAACTAAATTTATTTCTTATAAGTTTTTAAGTTAAGGTTTGAAGATATGTAAAGTTCTAAAGGCGTGTGCTATATGCTATAACAATTATACAGCTATATCATTGCTGAGCACCGAGAATAACCTTCTATTAAACAAAAAGAACCCGAGCGTATACGAAAACTGAAATACGAAAAGCCTACCTTTCTCAGCAAATAGAACTATTTGCATATATCAACAAAATCAATGCGTTTCTACGATCGGAAATAATGTACACTAGCAGGTAAATAAGCAAGGAAGGTTCTGGTTACCCGTTCGGTCGTCCACGGGCGTTTGGTGCAAGTGGAGAGAGCGCGCCGTACTGTTCTCTCTCTTTCTTCGAAATTAGACTCAACATCAGAAAAAGTATGGGAAGAATCGATAATTACTCACTCTTTAACATCGCCAACTCTTAGAAATTTAATCACATTTTTAAATTAACGGTGTCAGTTACTCAAGGCAATTCAAACGGAAAAGAAAGAAAAGTTTGAATCAAAATCAGAAAATAAATCGCAAAATTTTCCTGAATGCCACACAAATACAAACAAATCATTTGCTGGTTTAGCAACACGTAAATCAATCGATATTGTTTGCAAATATTGTACAGAAAATCACAGAATATTTTATTGTGAATAATTACAGTTACTACCAGTAGCGTCACGTCTGAATGAAATCAAAAAACTGAAATTATGCATAAATTGTTTACGAGAAAATCGTACGACATACATCGAGAAACTGCGTAACCTGTTTTCGCAACAATCCAACTAGCATTATTAGAAAAATGGCTAATCTATCTCCAAAATATGTATCTCAAAATTGTCCATTTTATATAGTTGGAGGGACCCGTACATGTGTACTTACATTTGTTTTACTACAAAAGTAGTGCATATGGAAGCAGTTAGTGATATTAGTACGCATTCATTTCTAGTTTTCTGAAAAGATTTATTACACGACGCGGTTTATGTAAAATAATATACTCCGACAATAGTACGAATTTTGTATATTATTACATATTGAGTAGCGATTCATTCCGCCAGGATCACCACATCACAGCGCATTGTGGAAAGCTGCTGTTAAACGTGCAAAATTTCATATTACGCGAATTATCGGCAAGCAAACGGTTACATACAAGATTTATCGATTATATTTTCGCATATTGAGGCAATAATCTTCCGCTTATTCCACTATCTTCTGGTCCAAATGACCTCACCGCATTGACTCCTGGCTACTTCCTTATTCATGATTCATTGATCACGTTACCCCAAGCAGACATTACAACGATTCCACAGGAAGAGATGGTCAAATGAATATTTGCGCGAACTCCAGTAACACACCAAATGGGCCAAGAATGGTGGAGGAACAGTCAAACCAAATGCTATGGTTTTCCTCATCGACAACAACACAACTCCGCTCTATTGACATTTAGGACGGATTGGTAAATTGCATCGAGGCGGAATTGCTCGCACCATCACCGCTACTGGGGAAACTACAAGAGCAATTCAATGTGTATGTGTTCTACCAATGGATTGCAGTTAAACCAGTGTAGTGTTGAAAGTCTAGAAGCTTTCAAGGTCGGCAGGATACTCAGTCAAATTTAAATCTCCTGCTAGAAAATACAATGTACAACAAAAAACGTAATTGTAAATGAGAGGGTGTATAAAATGGTAGTTTGTACCTACGCTAATTTGTAGTGTATATCTAATATTTAACGTACTATACTTCTATATCGATATTTAAACAAACAAACATAGTCTCGTAATATGTAAGTCAGATTAATAAAGATATAAAAAACATAATCACCAATCCACCATCCAACAATTATTATTTTCGCTAATTTTGTTCTCTATACCATGGTTTTGTTTTGTCATTTTCATTTAAAAGGAAATTATCCTTTGGAAATGGAAATTTAGTAAATGTTTTTGACTCAAGCATGTTCTATCATAATTTAATAAAATTTTAAGACTATTTCATTTTACTTAATTTAATACAAACACGTATTACTCCAACGGTTTCAACTATATTTAAAAAAATTGAATAATAAAATGCTTTTGTTTTACTTCATAAACAATTACAGTGTAAAAATTATAATTTGTATTTGGAAATTTTATACGTTGTAAAATGGTTTCCGTTATTTTCAAGTAATCCGGCACAAATAAAACAACTGTTTGATTAACAATACATTTTCAGGATAAGATAGCAGAACTTGCTACTTCACATGAACATTAAATATTCAGGTCCCTTTGTATTTACATGCACTATATTTATTAGATACATATATAAATAATACACACACATTTTTTAGTACCATATAAACATATTTACAATGTAAGTATGCAGATAGAATATACATAAACATATTCGATACTGTCCTTTCAAGAACTGAGAAAGTAACACGCGATTAAAGTAACACAGTATGATTTTTTAGCAAACTCTTTGGGCAAAATATAAGAAAGTGAAACTATATTTTTTAATATAAGCTTTACTTGTCAGTAATTAAAATTATTTTGTTTTAAGCTATACTTGCCTCCATTCAAGATTCTTTTTATCAATCGATTTTAAAGAAAATCTCGTTAGGTTTTCAGTGAACCGCTCTGTACGCATGCATGTAACTAAAGTTCCCTATTTTCCCTGCGCTTCATTAAATTAGCGGATACTATAACAGACTCGTATTTATTCGTCTCATGAAAATTGGTTCGTGTTACCTTTTCTCCGAGAGTCGACAAAACATGAATTTTGTCTAGTCTCTGCTAATTTCGTGAAACGCATGGAAAGTGGAGAAGTTTACATATAACTTCACATTTGAATTATGTAGTAAGAGCTGTTGAAACAGACAGGTTAGGGATTTTGCTGGCAGAGGTTAGGTACGCGTTCTGTTACTACAGGCAAATCGCTTATTTAATGAGGAAAACGTTGGGATTATATAATATAAACTACGAATTTCATTTATTATGATCGCCTGGATTTAGTCGCTAAGTTGAAACTGTAATGAGATAATCGACATACGAGTCCAGGTCGCCGAGGGTACGGAATCGATGGGGGAGCATCTTTTGATTAGTTTGGTGCCAATGGTTACTGCAAATGATTGCGAAACGCCGCAGGTTTGGTTTGCGGGCGAATTTTGAGATACTTGTCGGGCTAAATTCAAAGTTCTAACGGACTAGAACGAAAAAAAATGTTTTAAATTGGGATTCGCAACTACGGTTGTGGAAAATTGCATAATATCGAAAGGGAGCCTAGCTTGTAACTGATTGGTGTACGTTGAATTGCCGTAGCGAGTAGGTAATGTTTCGACGTTGCGATCGTTTTTTTTAGTGCGAAATAAATCGCAAAATCGTCAGTCGATTTCGTTTGAAGTGGGTATAGGAGTCCCTATAGGTGTATTGAACCAGTATAAGCCGAAAGTACGTCAGTCCCACTCACGGCCGGCGGTAACAACAGTTACTGAAAAAAGTAATATTTTGGCCAAAATAAACATAAATTTAATCGATTTATAGGCGCCACGTACTATAAAGTAGTTCGTCACAAGTTTCAGAATCGTAGCCAACAAAGATGGTGAATAAGGCAAAGTTTAACTTTAATACATTGTTTATTTCTTAGTCTAAATAGTTCTAATTGTTTAAGTATATAAATATTCGAGCGTAGGCATACAAGATCTTGTTGGTTGACAGTTCGTATAAATTTGATACTTAAAACAGGTAAAGGAAGAGTAAATAAAAATAGTGTTAATCAAAATCGCCTTCTTAGAGGCGTAGTTTTCAGATACTTCAGGTTTCCAAACTAGTAGATGGTTTCGAAGGGTGATATATTAAAAAAAAAGATTAAAATTAAATCTACACAATTCAATATGTTTACTTGTAATTATGCTAAATCTTCAATTCAATTGAAGAAGGTTGAAAGAAACGACAACATTATACTTAACTAACGAAAATTCTAGATCTCTTCGTCTAATAAAATTAATGAAAGTAAATAATAATAAAAAAAACAACAACCATGAGAGTTTATTTCTTTGAGTCGGTTCAATTGGAGCAGAACTACTTATCTGTTTGGGGGATTAAACTGATGATTGATTTCGGTAGCTGCGTAGCCTACTTTGCGGTATCCTCAACGAACGGTCTGCGTCATCGCCACATAATTTTCAAAATGCACCGAAAGAACTCTAAAGAATGGGGAAAATAAACAAATTTGTTCAACGAAACCTAAGTACAGAGTTCCTAGATAACGAAGAAAATTCAAGAAAACTACGTTCTCTTAACCATATGAAGTAAACTTCTCTGAGCGGAATAAAGCCATAAAATTCAGCGGTAAGCCTTCCTTAAGGCACGAATTAAACTATACACATACCCAACTCGTGTCAATTCTTAACGGAAAGAGCAATATATATATAATGCAAGGAAAAAAATAGATTGCGAAAAAAAGCGTTCTTGAAATATTTCTAGATAAATTGTGAAAAATGGAGGCAAAGACATTTGTGTAGAATTTTTCAAAAATTATCGACGGCGACAATATCTTAAAAGAGATGCAATAACAAATAATTTAATACAAGCACTTTTATTACTTCTTAAACAAAGACATTGGTTATTCTTTAACACAAGGAAATCTATTTATAGCGACCATAGTTTACTAAATTTATTTGAGCCTAACCCATTTTAGCCAAGCTAACATTTTCCGGGGTTTAGAGTACAATACCTAGGCCATAACACTTCACTCTTAATATTTCGTCGAGACATTCTGTCCCTTTGCGTATCCAATCTTGTATATGTATGGGAAGATATGACATGATTTCGAATACCAGGATTAGTCCATGCTCTTTCCCCGAAAGCTGCACTTCTCGGCCATAGTCTAGTTTCTAAGGAATCTTCACCCACTTGTTCAGTCCACATGCACACTTCTCCACCTAAAACAACTTCTATGTGTTTTAGTCTACTCCAAGGATTCGCTTTATATACATCCTGCCAGGTCTTGTACGGATTACAATTAGGTTCCTTCTTTTCTCGCCAAGCTCCGAACCCACAATCCAAGTACCATGGATCCACATAAGACAATATCAATTTCAAATTTAATTCTTTAATCAAATGCATATTTAGATAACCGAACCAGTGTTGAACTATGGTTGTCATATTAGGGTTGAGGAAACGTCGAATCTGCTGGGAATTTGTCAATAAGCTTGACCATAGTATGACCTTTTTGACAGGTTTATTTCCGTTAGCATTTGTTAATGTAGAAATAATTTTATGCATGTAAAGGGCCCATGCGTTCAGGGCTGCGTGGCCATTAACATCCCCGTCTCTCATCCACATATCGACATTAATCTCATCGCCGCCAATATGAAACATCTCATCGCCCGTTAATTCAAGTATATCGCGATAAATACCCTTCAAAATGTTTAGAGCTTCGGGATTGTCGGGATTCAATTGACCATTCAAGTTAGCATCGTCGGGAAGTATTAACGGTGCTGACGAATTTATTTCTTCCCATCCGCTTAAGACGTGTGATGGTGCATCCACTTCTATTATAACCCTGATTCCATGTAGTTTTGCGTACGTTATAATAGATCTAATATCACTTATGTTGTATATTTTGGCAGGTTCGTACGATCCATATTTCGCTAAATCTGGATAGGTACTAGATAGAAACGGAAAACTCTGAGAGTCGGTCAGATGCCAATGAAATATGTTAAGTTTGTTGGCAGCCATGCCATCTATGACTTTTAATAGTAGCTGCACAGGGAAATAATTTCTCGCAGTATCAACCATTAATCCCCTATACGGGAAGGACGGTCTATCTTCTATATGTATTTCACTAACCATATTTAATGTTCTATCAACATTATCGAACCAAATCAACTGCGACAGAGTTTCTAAAGCGTGTCTGGCTCCAAAACAGTTATCAGCGGTTATACGAACAATAATTGTATATATGCCAACATTTGTAATTGTCAAGGTGTAATCTTCTCTGGTATCTAATTTTAATGTAGTAGTCATATGATCACTTACAATGATATTTACACTAATTTTTTTTTTTTCGGTAATTGCTTTTACTGGAGCTTGAATTAAACGCGCTATGTTTGTAACGAAATAGCCGTAGGCTCTTTTTAGCATTTCTCTAGCAGGTTGTTTTACTTTTGATTGAAAATGCATTTGTTGCGTTGTAAAGGATACATATCTTTTCTTATCTTGTTGCAATTTTTTTGGCATTGGCCATAACTGCGGCTGAAAACAAAACATGTTGCACTTTTGTAAAGATGTTTGCTTGTCAGATGTATATCGTTGTCTTGAGCAAGTATTATTAACGCATGCCCATGTCCATCTCCAATCGTAGTCGCTGAATTGAAAAATAAAAAATAAGAATAGAACAATTTATTCTTAAGGATATTTACTTTTGCCCAGGTTCTGCAAATTCTAAAAAGTATGCTTTTGCACTTTCACCTTCTTCTTCTGCATCGAAATTAGTGAAACATGTGAGAAAAATGGCGTACAATACAATATATGTGATAAGTAAGGCATAAGTAAAGCTCTTCTTATCGGCACGAGAATGGTTTTTGAAATGAAACACCTTCATAAATATATAACTACGGTATTTATGTGTATCTATTTCACTAAATCTGATCTTATAACTTTAAACCATTACTGCTCTTCGTAACGTTAAGTTAATGAATGGGAGATCACCAAAGCATGAAAGTAGTACGAACCATAACAAGTAGAAGGCAATATAGAAAATTGCAATTGATCTCTGTCAGTTGTCCAATGTGACAAGCATAGATGGTGACAGATGGCAACTTATCACTCTGATGAAAGCTACAGTAGAACCATCAGTAACTTTAACAACATATAGCGATCTTGCTTTACGCTTTCTACCACGCACATGCCTTGCTATTTATTCAACAAAGACCGAGGCAAATTGTGCGTCGCAAAGTGTGAACGTAGCCTATCATTTTTTACAGTAATACAGAAAACAAATTGTTTTCAAATATAAACCAAGGTAATCGTACTTATTGGTATAATTACTATCTTTTTCGCTTTATCTGAAGCATTGATTCAAATTACTAAAAGGAAGAAATTGCGTTAATGGCAATGTTACAATAATGCAATATCCATTGTTTTCAGTTGACAGAGATAGTAATACCTTGATAATTTCGACACTTTTTTAAAAATAATGAGAATGGAATTGTGCTGATGCATTATCACATGTATGATCATGTGCGTTGTGTCTTTCTTATTCTACTCCAAGTTTTGTTAATTCCATTTCTATATTTCATCCAAAGATTCATTTATCAATTCAAATAAAAATTCTAAGTTGCCGAAAGAGTGTTTTAGGGCCGCTCTCTAATTTCACGACACTAAATTTCAACTAAATAACTTCCAAAAGCATAAAAATTAAAAATTTTCTCTTACGTCTTCCATTTCTATACGTTAAGAATTACATAGGAAATAAGTCATGAAAACTATACATTACTTATCTACAGAATTAGCGCATTAAGCTATATCTTCAAATTCCTAAGTTGAAAGTTAAGAGCTTATAATTCATAGAATTCATTATCGTTATACGTGCGACGTCATCTTGCTACCTATTAGGCATCTGCCATCTTGTCCTTTAGCACCCTAGTTCGGTTAGCTGCTACGAGATGTTCGTCATAATTCGTCTTATGGTCACCACAATCGCCACTATCTCTGTCTCCCTCTTACACACTAAAACTCTCATAAAGTGGGTACTTCTCTCTCTAACACATTGAAATCCCATAAGGAGGGTCCAGAACCGGCGAATTATATCTACTTACAATAAATTTGCAATTCTGTCCAACATTTCCTGTTTATTTCTGTTGTTGCTTACCTCTTGTAATATTTGAATGCAAGTTAAATCTGTTGTTTTCCTCCGAAAATTTACAACATGGAAATAACAGAGAACCCTACGCGAACAGTGTTTGAAGAAATAAAGATATTTATTTGTACAATTATAGGAAAAATTATAATTAAATAAATTAAATCACTAAATTATCAATGTTTTCGGCAAGGCAAACATAAGCGTACTTAGCCATGGTATTCAAAGCTGTCCCTCAAAGAAATTAGGGTAAGGAATGTAATTTATGTAGAGTAGGGATTAAACAAACGTGGAAGATGTATTTGACTGACTGATTTCAACTTTACTTCATATGAATGTACAGCTGTACCAAAAAAAATCGGCATGCATGTGTCGGTAAGTTAAAAAACCAGGCCAGTGCATCTTAAAAACAAACTATTTTTAGTTTTCGCTTCTGACGCTAACACAGCTATGCTTCTGGTAACCAGTGATGCTAGTGCATTGATAATCTTTAAATGTCATATTGAAAATGCTTCAGAATTTACACAGCACTTAAAAATGCTAATAAATGTCAAACATTTTGAGCAGCATTTTTTGTTATAGCAAGTTATAACCTCAACTGTAATGAATTACAGTACAAATCACGAATCTTTGCCGTTACGTCATTGATTGATCGGTAAAGTGTAATATTTAAAAATTCGAAGCACACGTATACACAAGCGAGATAGTAACATACGACGTACGTCGTAACTAGTTAAGATATACGTCCATATTTTGTTAAGTATCAATGAACTAATTGAAGTGAGACAGTATATGGCGGAGCAATGCGTAAATAAGAGCTTTCGTAATGTTTACTGCGGTGAATGCACCTTTAGATTTGTAAAGACAGAATATCACTCCTTTTGATGTTTGACATTTGTTTTATACTTATTTGCATAAGCATAAATTTAAATAAAAAATGAAATGTGAATATTATAAATAATGATAGCAAGGACTGTGGCGTAGTATGGTAAACAACACATAAGTATCGGCACCCTCCGCACCACACAAGTTTAATTTATTATATAATAAAATAAAAAGTCCGGGACGGCCGTTTCGAGGACTCGAATGGTCCTTTAGTAAGCTTTCATCCCTATTTTTTTTGGTAAGCTTTCATCCTTATTACTGCGATGTCATTATATCCATCTCGTCCTATGTTTGGCGTAGTATCCTTTTGCTTGTGCCCATACTAACTCTATTGCATTGAAGTCACAATGATAGGGAGGAAGTCTGATTACTTCATGGCCTTTCTAATTGAATAAATCATCGATTACATACACATTTTGTTTTTTATTGTGCTTTTCAATTTCTAATAATTCATTTTTGTTCATCGTACTTTCACAGGGAATTTGATTGCTGTTCAGCCATTGAATTATATCATCTTTTCTCCAAGATTGGAGAGGTTGTTTTTCTAACAAAACACTTTGGTGAGGTGCATTATCCATAACGATTAAAGATGGTACTTCAAGATTTGGTATTAACCGCTCCGTTACCCAACGTTGGAATGTTTCGCTATTCATTTCCCCATGGTAATCAGAGGAAATACTAAATAAAAGCATCTTTTATAAAACCATTTATTGTTCCTGCGTGAACAACAATATATTTTTTGCCATCATAACCTTCCGGCTTCCTAACGCTTTTAATATCTTCATCTTGCCAAGATCTTCTTTTGTTACCCTTAGAAAATATCCAAGTTTCATAAAAAAACACAGCTTGCTTCTTCAAATGAGATGTTAAATTTTTATGGTAGTTACGTAAAAATTAATATCTTAATGCCGCGATATAATTTTTTTCCATTAAAGCTCTACGATTATCATCTGCTTTAAATTTAAAGTCTATTGATGTCAATAATTGATTTAGGGGAGAAATACTATTGTGTAAGATATATTTCTCCTGCAGAATTTCATTCAGTGTTTTTAATGTAATATGTTTCTCGGAAATATTTGCTAATTAGATAAAATATTGTGCAGCAATTTGTGTTACTTACTTTGTTTATATATGTCGTATATAATGTTTCATACTTCCATTTTCATTCGGTCATCCAAATCTAGGGTTTTGGACTTGAGACGGGGTGTGTATTTTGCAATAACAGAAGTAGGTGGTATGTTTTCCTTTCTTTGTTTTATGTTTTGCACTGGCATTAGTAACTCTCTAAAATTCATTTATTACTGTTGATGGTTGGCAATTCGTACAAAGTATTACTATGTGTAGGTTGGTATGTATTATTAATTGAATAAAGTCATTAGAAGAGATGTGACGTTTTTCTATGAAGGGACAACAACAATCTTAAATCGAGTCAGAATGTATATGACATTGTGTTCAGCGTCCTTAACTGGATGATCGAACATCAACAATTACAAATAACAAGTGCTCTTATTAATAGTTCGTAATATAGCTCTAATAAAAACTGTTTGTTATTTTAAAACGATGAAAACAAGAAATAGATTCGAGAAAATAACCTAGGCAACACAGAAAAATTTGACAGATGTTATAACAATAACACCGGTTGGTGTACCTGAATTTGTTTCAGATGTTGCATACGTCATGGACAAGTATGACGTAACGGCAAAGATTCGTGATTTGTTCTGTATATAAAAGAGTGAGGAGTATAGCACAAAACCACAATTTAAATATTATATCTAACCTATGACGAGACCTAACGAATCTAAGCAACCCGGTCGAATTTGCAGCCTTACAATACCATGCGAATCACGTTATTGTTATTTCCGTTTTATCTAATGTTAATTGATTAAATAGGCTTTTGTGGAAGTAAACGCATTGGGAAAATTATAAAATTGCTAGAAAAAATAGCGTCCCATGAATCAAGTGAAATACTAATCGCGAAGAGAAAGGTCGCTTTTTTAGATATAAATCTTTAATATATAAAAAGTAAAATATTGAACAGTTTGCATTAGTTAGATGTTTTTCGTTCTGTTATAATATACTGCTGTTTGCACACTTAGTAGGCAATTAACAGTTTGTTTTTTAGAAATAGATTCCCTTAGAAATATTACGCGAATAAATTCGAAATTAATTAAATGCTATATTTGTCAAGCATTCTCTCAATTATTTACAGAACTTTCAAGCATTTATAGCATAAATTTAAATTTTAACATCATAACTGGTAACCTGTTGTGATTAAAGCGCATGTGGCATCTTACAGAAAATGAAAGTACGTTTTGGGTACCTTTAATGGGTTACGGCATCGTTTACTTCTAGCGCTCGCATTAGCATTTTAATAAACAATAACAATTTTTAATTACTTCATTAATTCTTTTCTTATTTAACGAAATCAGAAAAGAATGTTTTAATTACACTCCTTTCAGATTTGAAGTACAGTGCAGTCTCGATAACGTGAACGTCCCATAACGTGAACATCCCTAAACGTGAACAGCCAAATTGATATGCGTATTCCAAAACGTGAATGTCAAGAACACTTTGCCTCTATAACGTGAACATAAATGAAATTTCGTCGTGTTTCTTGTGTCGGTAACTTTAGCTTTTTATAGATTTTTATAAATTAGACTTGTTTATTTGATGTGTTCCTTTTTTAAATAAAGTATGTTTTAAGCGAAACACACATTTAAGTTAGTTTTAATGCCACCTTTGTTTGTGATTGACTTTATCCAGTAACATGAACTTCTCGAATATATGAACACGGTCGTCTATAATTAGTTCACGTTATCGAGACTGCACTGTATTATAATTATTTGAATTGTTTAATCTTAAAATTCACTGTGTCTG
>LR737443.1:299730-316150 GCA_902655005.2 Marronus borbonicus | reverse complement strand
AAAGCAAAGAATATAATTAGCCGCCAGTTTAATACTTCACATTCTAATTATTCAGGCAGATTTAATAGAAGCAATTTCATTCACATGCACCGCCACCAAAACTGTATATACAAGTTCTTTTCGAAAAATGTTGCTTAGGTGAAAACTTTTAGTAAAATGAAAGTAATAAGTTTGCCCGCAAGATTAACATAACTCTTTCAAATTATCTTTTAACTCAGAAATGTACCATCATTACTGACTCCTCTTTAACAATCCCATTCTTCATCGAAATTTAAAAGAGAATAGCCGACTTAAACGTATCATTTCTTGCAATTAAGACGAACACATCGTTCAACAAGAAAAATTACCTACTCTGCTTTTTTTCTCGCCGAAAAATATTTACCGACATATTTTTGGGAAAGGAGATGAAGACGTCAATCTCGAATCACGTTTATTATGAAAGTTACTAACCAACCAACTAAGCTAATGCATCCATTCCTTTTTTACAAATCGCCGGCGATATTTCACGCGCTTTCCCTATTTAGATAAATGATTGGGTGGTAACCGTGTTAGCTATTAGCAACGCCTGCACGGAATTAAAATGTTATTATAACACATCAACCATTCAGGTTGCTAACACCGACTTACATAATTGTTTTAATATACTGCGGGACAGGTTACAAATGCGTTGAAGGTGTGTCGTTATTCGGGAAGGACGGCAATTACGATATTCAAAGGATATTGGTGTCAGTGTTATTGATGTGCAACATCAAAACCCCCCAAAAAAAAAGAATAAAAAATCTAGAGACTGATATTACATCGCAGCAAAAAATCTCGTTAATGATAAAGATGATGTTATGTAAATATAAAAGTGGAAGATCCTTTGTAACACGATACTGCGAAATAAAATGGTATACACGTTTCTAGATATATAAGTGTTCCTGAAGTAAGTAAAACCAAGCAAAACACGAAGTACACTAAAAAAAAGCACTTACTATAATATTGACTCGAACAGTATCTAATAGGAAAAGTTAAGCGCAATTTTTCAATTATGGATATATTTGTAATAATAGGGGAAAATGTTTTAACTAGAAATTGTTTATCCTTTAAATCTGCTTAAAAGTAGACATCTTTGAGGATGTCGTTTCTAAATATAGTTTTTCAAGATACAAATTCTCTAATATGATTTTCTGTATAAAAAATTCCCCAAAATTATGGATTTTTTTATTAGTTTGTTTAATGAAGTATGCGTAATTATTATTTCTAAAAAATAATGGAAAATAATACTGTTCAGTCTTTGTAATATTGTACAAAAATAAATACATATTTACATAGATATATACATTTTCTCATGATAAACTGGTCAATTTCTATACACCAAATTAGGAAATGCATTTGATTTTTTATTGATGGTAATTAAAGTGAATGAAGATGTGATTAAAGGTTAAAAATTGTCACGTCGAAAACAACGAACAAATGACAAGTACATTCAGAATGGCATTATGGATTTGAAAAGTCTTGGTTTGAAAAAGCAACGCTAATGGAATATTCTAACTGGTCAATTCTATGCATAAACACTTTTGTGCCATGTATACGCGAATAAACTTTCATGTTCAGGCGACGACAATTAGATTAGATTACTACCCGAAATGGTCCTTGACCTATCCCACTGCGACCATTTCAGATCTATTGTGGTTCGTCTCTCGTTAGATCAATTATATTGGCTTTGCTTTCTTCGCTAGATTTAGCAGCCTTGTGAATGATCTCTCTGCATACGTTTCAACTATTGGCTATTCCGAGCCCATTTCTGAGAGCCGCATTCCTGCCAGTGCTATACAGTCGCACAGCACATGGACGGCAGTGTCTTCTTCCGCCTGGCAGAATCTTCATCCTTTTTCCTCTGTCAGGGCCCAGATTACTCATGCGCTTCTTGAGCGTACAGTGTCCTATTAACAGGCCCACTATAGTTCTAACAAACTTCGTGTCTCTGCTTAGTAGGTCCACTGTAAATAGAGACCTATATCCAATCAAAAATTGTTTGGCCTGTCTCTGACCTGAAATAATCTTCCACCGGTCTTGAGATTTCTTATCTTTCTATTGTTTAGTGGTTGCTTTTACTACTGTATACGCCATTCCCACAGAGGGCATTGGGCGATTTTCAGCAGTTGACAAGCCTGCTCTGGCTAATTACCTTCCCTCGATGGCCTTCGTGTCCTGGTACCCAACCTGGGGTCACCTTAGTTCGGCTTCCCAGCCTATTAAGCGCCTGCGTGTGTGGCGTCTAGCGCTTTTACTACAGCTTGTCTGTCTGAATAAATAGCAATAGATGGATAGTTATCTGCTTGTCGGTCTAATTCTTCAATACACTGCAGCACTTTTTTCGGCTTGCAATATTGTGGCGCTTTGAATTAGGCTTAGTGATTTAAATATTTTAGGTGTACTCCCCTAAATCCCGACTGCGACTGCATTCTATGTCTTTGAGCCGTCTGTGTACTAGATGGATTCGGCCTTTATAACCGAGCCTTTCTTCCATTCTTCTCTACCTGGTATTACCGTTTTATAGTACTTATCGAAGTTGTATTTGGGACTGATGGCATCACTGGGCCTGCTAGTTATCAGGTCCGCCTTGAGTTTCTTTAACAGTTTGTACCATGCGATTTAATTATAGGAAGTTGGACCTTCATTAGTCTGTAGTTTGTTAGCCTAGCTCCCCTTTACATGTATATACGTAGCAGTTCCAGGTTTAAGACTACTACCAGAGCAGCTGTTGACGTGATTTCGTGGCACACAAACATGCTAGTCTTTGTATGCCACTTAGCCGCCTTATTGCCTCTATCTGCAATGTTTTCGTCCACCATACCGCCGATCCATATGTTATCATTGGTCTGATTACCCTCATGTATAACCACAGCATCATTTTTTAGGTTAATCCCCACGTTTTTCCACACAACCTTCTACATCTGCCTAAGGCAATAGTAGATTTGATGGATGTGAGATTTCTATGTGTCTGTGATCGAACCATATTCCAAAGTATTTCACTTCTTTGACAAATAGAATTTCCACTCCTCCTAGCACCAATGGCTTTAGGGCTTGAATTATGCGTTTCTTTGTAAATATGATAATTTGTGTTTTTTGACTGTAAGTCTTTCCTCTTTGCACCAGTTATCTACCGTATTTAAGGAATTTTGCATTCGTTGACGACAATTGGTTATGTATCAAAAATGGTGGCTTTATGACATTATTTCGCAAATGTACGTTTACATCATAACTAGAAATAAGAACCAAATCAGACAGTCGTCTTATAAATCCTTTCAACGTCAACGCAAAAGAAAAATTATGGTGCTCTTTAAAAATTTGACAATGTTTGGTATATGGACATATGTATAAATAAAAATAAATATATTTTATAATATATTTATTTTATAAATTTAAAATATATTGTTGAATATACTTTAAATTTTGAAACTTGTAGCGTTATAAAGAAATTTTTAAAATATTAAATGGACGACATGATTAATTTTATATTTTATAAAACCTAATAAAAAAATGTATCGAAACATCTGATAAACTCAATGGAGAGTCCCTAAAATCAAGAATAGTAATCCTAAAATAGATACCAAGAAACGACTAGAAAGAAAGAAGTTAAGAATTTTCAAACATCACAACAATATACTTATAAAGTATTTCTACTACATTTCTCCTTAAGTTATTTTTCTTGTGTAGGACGTGGAGTCGATATTGTAATAGAGATGCTTTTTGGGTGCCCTTGGTGTCATGTTTGGTTTAACTTACTTCTGAAACACTCAGTATGGCAGAAAATTTGATTTTTAAGTAGACTTAAACGGTAAATTACTTTTATCTAAAGCTTTTTTCCTTATTATTACAAATATGTCCATCATACAAGAGTTGTAGTACCCTGTATATCTCGCAGTAGCGTGTTACGAAGGACCTTCCGATATTAAATAACTTTTACATTTAGACATCAGCTCTATCTCTTACCGTTCAAGATCTATTTAGGAAAGATTAAACTTAATCGATTTTCAAAAGGGTGTCGCACCAGTTCAAAGTGAATTTCAGTCAATAAAGAAATTTCCCCATCGCAATTTGACACCTGAAGAGATTTTCTTGTTAATGAACAGTGTGCACTATATTATATTAAACCAAAGACAATTTACTTGTTTACATTCTTTTATAAATTTAATATTTATTAAAAAACTGTATCCGTTATTGCGTGATTGTTATAAATGCCCATACAATATGAAACCCCTACAAACATTGGGTAGGAATTGCGCGTGTACCGTTGGATCTAACAATAATGTCTTAAATGATTATAAGATCTACGAAATGATGTTATGCTGCAAAGCTGCAACACAGCAGAATGACTGATAATTCCTAAGAATGTATTTTGTCTTACATTAAAGCAATGCTACCTATGTGTTGTAAAATAGGTACACTAGAATCATAATGGTAATGTACTGTAGATATTTCAGTTATAGCATCCACTGTTAATTTAGTATTCAATTTTTAATACTGTAATTGTGTATCCCCCTGAACAAATCGTAGCGATATTTTAGCGTTGAATACTGTTAATAATGTTTTATTATGTAACCAATATAAACTGTAACGATAGACAAAAAGACAAAAATAAGATTTCGACAAGCAGGATCGTTTCGAAAATTCTCAACACAATAAAACTGTCGCAATCAAATTTCCCGGAAAACTAATTACCAAAAACATTCTAATCAAGCATCGGGCAATTGATTGTAAGGAATATAATTTAGAAATCTAATTTCTCTAGAATCTAATCCTCCGTGTATTAATTAAGTCACAATTCACAATGGAAATAACCGCAAGCTGACCACGACGACACGATCGGCTAGCTCGTCTATTTATTTACTTTGAATCATACTTTGAATGCCTAATTCCGTAAAAGACCGCTGTATTGTGCCCGTTGACCACCAGGCTCGAAGATTTTAACCGAAGGAGCACTATATACAGGGTGAACGATTCGTGTATGTTGAAAGTTAAAGAGCTCTCTCAATTGTTAAGAATCAACATAGAAACTGCGCAATACTCTTGGCTATAATTTAAACACTCCTGATTTACACACTAAATCTTCTGAGATCACGACAAGCTCATACCCCGCTGTGATCCGTCACCGCACCTTCAAAAGTTCTAAAAGTTGCAAAAGTTTCTGCAACATTTTCTAGCAACAACTGCAAAACACTAGAAAACGAGAAAAATCACCAGTACCGTCAGATCTATCTGAGATTGAAGCTTCCGGTATCGGTTTTGCGCGTTAGAAAATTATTAAACTGACGTGGTTAACCTGCAAACCGTTAAATTTTGATTTCAACATAACGTGCTGATTAGAGCAATACAGGGAGTTTATTTGCAACAACACTTTCGAAAAATTAAATTAGTGGAATAAAAATACTAACCTCAAAGCAGACGGCAGAAATTGAGGAAAAATGACCGCATTTAAAGAAAATGAAAGTTTTATTCCAACAAGACAACATACATTCTCACACTCCAATGGTCGCCATGTCATTTCGCGAATTGGAGTTGAGAATGATAGACCAGCTACTCTACTTCCCACATCTGGCCCTCAGCTTCTTGTTTCTGTTTCCTCAAAGTTTCGCTTGGAGGACACAAACTTTCATCTAATGAAGAGAATATCGCATTCGTAAATTCTACTATTTTGCAGAACAAAGTGCCAACTACTATTTAAACGGTTAAAACACACGAGAGCCTCGCTGGAAAAGGCTTACGTTGAGAAATAAAACTGAATTTGATCAAAAAAAGCTTGTTTCTCTGTTACACTGGGAACTTTTCAGACTAGCTTCGTAAACAATGTTTTATATTCTTACAAATCAAATTTTTAACCAATTTCTTTTCTTTAAAAATACCATATTACAGCTTGTAATATGGCATATGAACGATATCGGCAACCGTACAATATGGAGATTTACTTCCCGAGTGAATGACTTATTATCATGTGATATTTAATTTGCGATATTATAATAAAGACAAAATGAAATTTAGTTTGTACATGTTTGTTGGAAAATGATACTTTAATGACGAACATCTAGGACCCGGGTTTCCCCGGAATGATCGATAAATTTATCTAATAAAATGTCAGGGACAAGGAGAAGAAACCAAATGCTATATAAGCCGCTGCACAATCTGGAAAAGAAGTCAGAACGGTTTAATCCTGGCATATGTAGCTAGAGCAGAATTTAACTGAACGTCATTCCATATGGCAGCAATGACAGCTATCTTTCATGTAGTAAGTTTTAATATTACAATGCACATAAAAACAAACGTGTCATGACAGTTAACTAAACAATAGTATTGTCTTATACTATTTTTTGGGAGCCCGAAATCAGTACTTTTTTTCCGCTATATTTTGCAAGTGCAGGGTGCTTTGAATTCCCACCCATTCAAGCTCGCTGTAGGCGAGCGTGCAGGACGTGTACCGCACGGGATGGAGGCGACTTAGTCGGTTCTCCACGCGGACGTTCAAGTGGCTAGCGGTGAGCCTGCACCCATTTCGTAATTCCATCTCCTTCACCAATGAAGGTCATATTCGCTACTTCTTTGATCAGCTTATCAACTTCTCCTTTCATTTCAATGCCTTGCTGGCTCGGGACCCAGTTTACCGTAAGAGAGATGTTTCGTCCCAACTATAATGATTCTGTACACGTTCTTATGTCAAGTCGGGATGTGTAGACTTCAATAGCTTACACATATGAATTCATTCAAGAGTGATCTCACCATCTGTGAAAATGTGCATGGTTGCTTCTTTTTTTCGTAGTTCTCTCTAACGCACAAGTTGTGCTTGGTATATGTTAGGTTGAAGTCTCATGGTCACTTTCAAATGATAGTTGGGACCACTAGCGCCTGCGCCAGTTCCAAATCCTTCTATTTTCAAAATATTTGCGTACCATACCGCAGTTCCTCTTTTAAGTTAGGGTCCTTTCAATGACAGCCTTAGAAGCCGGGATTATGTCCTATACAATATGTGTCAAGTAATTTATTTTGAGGTCTTCAAGGATTTTGAGATGAGAAAAGATCCCTTGACTTTAGTCCTTCTACTCTGCTAAGAGTGAAGGCATATGCTGTAACCTGTTTCAGCGAATACAGTGCAAAAGAAAATCACATACATACTAAACCTTACACTTAGTCGCGTATGCGCAATTATATCACCAGAATATTTTCGACGAATAGCGCCATCTTCATGTTAAGGCTTGAAACTTTTCAGACTACCCTCATAGGTACGGAACAGCGCATGTAAATGTACATCACTCATAAAATAGTTTTTTAACATCTTAATATTACAAGAATGATAACAAACCGTTGATTTGATCCCGTAACCAAAAAATTATTTAATCACTTCGTTTTTCTTGTTGTTGTTGTGTTCTCTGATTTTTTTATTGGTTAAATCAGTATTTGAAAAGTTGAAAGTGTCAAAACTGTTTACGGTTTCTCACTATGCATGAAGAGCTCATGGTACACAATACAATATAAATACGAATCTCTATCCTGGCAAGCCAATAACTAGATATAATTCCAAATTGAATGGTTCACTCTGTATATATGTATGTATACACTTTTGAACTGCTATCGGAAATTCAAGCATAAATCGTTGTCATTTTTCATGGAACCGTTTTCAATTTAGAAAACGCCCAAATCCGATCATCAGAAATTGATTTCCATCGATAATATAAACTATTTATCGCAAGACGAACTTTTTAAAATCTTCGTTTTTATGGTTTAAATTAATCTGTTCGTCGTTACCGTTGTTGTCGTTGTTATCGGAGACTGCTACTGACGCAGCAAAAGGAGAATTCCTGAAACACCACCACCGCTCGAGGACATGTGACAAGTTCGAATTGTGCTTACGATTCTATTAAATTAAATCTTGACCGATTTAGAGAAGCATATAAGCAGTCCAGGAGACATTTCTCGGAAATTACAGAAAAAATATACTTTACCTATTTGAAATGGTTAGATTGCCGTAGAAAGGAATAAAAGAAAAGTAAAGAGTAAAAAGGATACATATCGGTTTTTTAATTAGATAAGATTAATTTGATCTATTTTAAAGACCACCAACAGGAATATGAACTGCTGACTGCTCTGACCAACATAAGGATTTTAAAGTAAAATATTGAGTGTTAAAAGTACCACTTTATACCTGATTTACAATACTAAGAGCTAGATTATGATCGAATACGGATTATTTTTTATTTAAAATTAAACGATAGCCAAAAGTACCACGAAGTAGTTTTATTCATTAAACGGCGTATTTAAAATTATAGCGACTTCATTGCTCGGAGAGGGTTTGCTTCTCCAAAATTTAATATTTAACATCATTATTAAAATGCGAAATTGCGTTTTTGCGTAATCAAAGGTGTTGGAGACAAAAGTAAATAAGGACATGAAACCTTTATTTATGACTTCTTAGTGAGGCTTCGCTAAACATCTTTGTTCAACAGCTGACAGGAATCCGGTTATAGGAAGAAAAGAAAGTTACTTTATATGGGTCCCAAGCTGCCAAGGATTCGACAAAAATAAGGAGGCCAAGAAACTGGCCCAAAAAGCAGCGAGTATGCCTTTCAATTGCCCAAACCTCTATTGTGCTCTACAAAAGAGCCGTCTAAAGCACGATATTAGGAAATCAGGGGAAATCAAAAAGTCTTGAACTGACATACCAGAACAAAATCAGACGAAAGCAGTCCTATCAGGTACGTCAAAAACAGCTAACATGGTGTTTTCAATTTTAATTTAATTTTTCATTATATTGTTTTCTCTCACACATGCCTTGATAACGTATTTGACAATTTACAAAACAATTGCGGCATCAAAATGAACAAACTGGAAAATAGAGTTATAAAATTCTTAACAAAACAAGGAAAATCTACGAAAGCTATTCGTGAAGAAATGTTGGGTGTATACGAGGATGACTGTTCTTCAAAGTCGACTGTTTACGAATAATCAAAATTGTCTAAACATGGTTGCAAATCACTGGATAATGACCCACGTCCAAATCGGTTTGTCCAACGGGATCACTCTCGATGTTATTGAAAAAATTTGGATGTGGTACTAGAGGATGCAATAAAAATAAAAAAAGGAAAAAAAAAGAAAAAGCAATTATCACCTTTATTAGGAATCGATTTGTCTCCAGCGCTGAAACCTGAGTTCATCATTTGAACCCTGAATCGAAACAGGAATCAATGAACTGGTATACTAGGGATTCCAGACCTCCCAAGAAGTTACAGACACCCCTTCTGCAGGAAATATAATGGCAACTATTATTATTATTATTATTATTAAGTAACCCTAATGCATTGCCTCAGAGATTCTATTAAAGTGAAAAGGCGCGGAATATTGGCGCAAGGTCTCCTATTGCTCCACTGCAGTGCACCACTCCACGAGTCAAGACTTTCAAAAGCTGCTATCCACCTATAGTTCAGATCTAGCTGTTGAACTTACCAGGTGTGTCGGTAATTCTTTTCCGGTTTTTTCGCTAAAGAAAACACGTTACTTAGAATGGATAGTTAAAATTTATTTATTCAAAGTATTGGCCATTTGATTCTATACATTTTGTCCATCTCTCAGGCAATTTATGAATGCCATTCCAAAAGAACAGTTCCTCCTTTGAGCTAAACCATTCATCGAGCCATTTTTTAACTTCTTCGAAATCGGCGAAGTGCTGCTCTGCAAGCGCGTGCCCCATCGATGCGAAAAGGTGGTAGTCGGATGGAGCCAGGTCTGGAGAGTACGGCGGGTGCGATAAAACTTCCCATCCAAGTGATTTCAACATTTCTTTGACTGGTTTTGCTGTATGAGACGGCGCGTTGTCATGTTGCAAAATCACTTTATCATGTCTTTCAGCGTATTGTGGACGTTTTTCGATCAATGCACAGTTCAAATTGATCATTTGTTGTCGGTAGCGATCTCTATTAACTGTTTCTCCCGGTTTCAACAGTTCATAATATACGACACCAATCTGGTCCCACCAGACACAGAGCATGGTCTTGCGACCAAAGCGATTTGGCCTTGCAGTCGATGGGCCAGCTTCGCCAGGTGATAACCATGATTTTTTTCGCTTGGGATTTTCGAAATAAATCCATTTTTCATCACCCGTTACTATTCGATGCAGAAATGACTTCCTTTCATACCTTTGAAGCAGAATTTCACTAACGATTTTTCGATTTTCCATTTGTCTGTCATTCAATTCATGTGGCACCCATCTCCCCATCTTTTGGATCTTTCCCATAGCTTGTAATCGTTCACAAATTGCTACTCGGCCCACATTCAACTTTTCTGCTAATTGTTTTTGAGTTTGTGTTGAGTCTTCATCCAATAGCTCCTGCAATTCCGCGTCTTCAAACGTTTTCGGCCTACCAGGACGTTCTTTATCTTGAACGTTGAAATCACCACATTTGAATTGTCGAAACCACGTTTCACATGTTCTTATGGTTGGAGCATGCTCACCGTAAGTCTCTACTAGCAAACGATGACTTTCAGCGGCTTTTTTCTTTTGATGAAACAAGAAAAGTAATGCGTGCCGCAAATGCACGTTTTCAGGCACAAAACTCGACATTTTCAAAAAATTATAAATCTATAACGCTGTTATTTTGGCGGAACGTAACTTGTGTAGTTTTAAGGTTAATGTCAGTAGAATAAAATTACATATGTATCAAATCATAACATTTCATACTTATGGCCAGTGACATCTGCCGGAAAAACCGGAAAGGAATTACCGACACACCTGGTATAGTAGCTGTTGAAAGGTATTTTGCAGTTAAATTAAAGGATTTTTTTATAATGGATTAGAGATGCTATTGAAACGACATAATACTCGTATTCACAGGCAAATGGCCTATATTCAAAAATAAATATTTATTGTTGTTCTAATCCTTTTTCTTTATGCATATTCTGGAAATGTAAAGATGACCCTTCGTATCTGCAGCTCTAAAATATCAGTTACATAAAATAGGAAAAGTTGAAGATTAATTCTATATCAAGAAGACCTAGAGACATTAGAGTACTTTCTACGTAAATAATTTGCCATTGATCGCAAGCGACATGAACTATTCAATGAGTTATTCCTAACATTTACTGAATTGAAGAAAGAAGATCCTGGTGTGTCCAATTGATGTGCCCATATGCACCACAGTGCATATGGGCATTTCATATGGGCACCCAATTCAGTCTTAGGATGCCCTAGGACCAAAATTGGGTGTACCAACTAAAAATCTACTTAAGTCTTAAGTCGTGACCACATCTGAAATCGCAGGGCGCCGATTTTGCCATCTTAGGACGAGAATTATAACTTCATTTGCATATATTGTGTCAGCGGTGGCTCTCTGAAGAGTATATGGTAGCGTATGGACTTTGCGAACTTAAATTTCGTTGTCTTAACGGCAAAATCATAAAAAATTAAACTTTTAAACGGCGACTTTTTTTTAAGATTTCATCTTAGCAAGAGCTCAACAGTGGAAATTTTAATGAAACATCAACTACTTCTTACATTAAGCAGTTACTGCTGGTGGCCACCAAACATCTTTAAGAGAATTAATATCTGCAGACCAATCTACAGTCTCCAGAATAGAACCTTTGGAAGAAATCAGCAAAACACAGAATCAAACAAAGAAAGGGACGAGTGGCTGATAAGGTAGAGTAATGGAAATCAATGTTTGAAACGTTGCCATATACTCTATATTCGTAACTAAAGTTCTCTACTTTCCATGCGCTTCACGCAATTAGCAGCGACTAGACAGACTCGTGTTTTGTCGACTCTCGGAGAAACCGGTAGGCAACACGAACCCATTTTCATGAAACGAATAAACACCAGTCTGTCTAGTCTCTGCTGATTTCGTGAAGTGCACGGAAAGTGGCGAACATTATTCATAACACAGTTCTGGTTAGGAAGTTGTTTTAAAATGTCGGCCCATAAAGTACTCATCCTGGGACGGTGTTACGTTCTTAGACGCTTCCTAGGACATGTTGGTGTATATGGGTATAAGAGCGCCCAACTACCATTATTATAATACATCCACTCAGGTCGCATGAACCTAAAGACATTAATACCATAGCTCGTCTCAATGATAATAAATATGTTAACTGAGAAGCTTTAATATATACAAAAAAAGTTGGAGTAATAGAAGCAGCATCTCATAGCAGTCACTATACACTGACGCAAAACAGTTTATGTTTGTAAAGAAATAACTGGATACAACCACCTTTTGTAGTATCTCACGTTGGAACTGTGTGAAATATCTAAAATAACATCTTTAAATACAGTACTCCAGTTTTTCTAGTGATGATTACTGGAAGCCTCGGGTCCTTAATTAAACTAAGCTAAGCCTGTGAATGACATGCCCATGCATTTTTTAATGTCTTAACCGATCTGGAGGATAATTTTTCGATCAATAATAAGTAATTATCTTCCCAAAACCTATTCAAAGACTTAACAAGGACAAAATCCTACCATTACTGTCGAAAAGAATGGCCCAAACTAGCTGCTTCCAACGAGGGCTCGTTTCATTCAGTTCGTATAGGAGACATAAGAGAAACAGTATTTTTGACCGTCGACAGAACAAAAAAAACGATACGGCTAATTTTCCTCGAAACGCAAGTCGCTCATTATCAAAAAAGATCCATGTCATGCGATTAAATACAAATTTAAAGATCAAAGCAGCATAATACTTATACGTCTTGTCAATTATTCCATCGGACGCTTTAAGAAGGGAGATTCAAATTAGTTAAATAACTACGTACATACGTATTCGTACCTCTCGTTCTTCTTGGTTCCGATAATGACTGACGATGAAGTCTCCGAACGGTAGAGGATGATGTGTCATTTCCTTTCTTTCACAAAGGTACATTATATATAAACCGTACAACGCGTATAATGTATCTTACCACACGATACCAACGTTTCTTTCTAACTATACCCAATCCGTCGATCCTTCCAACACAAAGACGTGTAAATATGCCTCTTCTTCCTTTTCAAAGGGAACTGCTTTATGAATCCCGATATATTCGGATTGATTTTATTTCAACTGTGATACTATATGTTTGTACTCCTTTACCAGTAATTCCCTCTTCTTTTACACGTAAAAAAATTCAAGTAAAGGCATTTATAAATGTCATTCCGAAACTGCTTTATAAAATAATAATTTTAACGGAAACTGAAAGAATGAGAATTCTAATAATGGTTGAGTATGATCACCGTAAGAAAACACAAGAAGAATACCCAAAAAAAGAACCAATTACTCAATCTCAAACTTTGAAGCATTTTAGAGAAACGGTTCATATGAAGACTTTTCCTAATCTGGAGCAGAAAAATTGAATCTAGTGAAGACCAAAAAAGACGTATTGCTAGAAATTACCGAAAATGCACATTCTTCTGCACGTCAATTGGCTGGCGATCAAAATGTAAGTGTAGGTTCGGTAGATCGCTTTTTCGAATTAGCAACAAATATATGGAATGGATGAGATAATGAAATGTCAGGATATTGGTAGGATTGCTTTGATGTTTCAAACTAAAATTATGATTCTACAAGTTCGGCATCTAGGATTAATCCCTCAATTGAACTACCCAATAAGAACAACAATGTCAATATGCGTAGATGTCTTGTATAGATCCAGTTATACAGAAGCTGGAGGCCACGTATTAATTGCACAAAGGAACAGCGACTGCTTTGATTCACTTACGAAATTCATCAATACCAAAACAACCAACTTCTCAAACCCTGCTGTGTGTTAATATGTAACCCATTCTGTCACCCCCTTCCATTTTCTGTGTCCCTTGTTCTATTGTTTCCAACGTACTATATCGAATATACATTTTCGCATTGACTCGATAAGCTAAACGAACCCCTAATAAGGCAGCTAACTAACCCAATTCGACGTAGTTCGCGTATAATACTTACTCTATTAGGCGGAGAAACAGCAAGCCGCAGCGACGTGCGACCCCCAGGAGCCCCGAAGTTCTTGAAATTCCCCACCAATACCGAGCTAATACGTATATATGTGTACATGTAACGATGATGGTGATGACGTAATATGATTAGGGGCACCCGGGTGGCACTGAGACGCGTTTAACTAACCGACGCATCACATCAAAGCGGTATATTAAGAGAACGAATAACGGATAGGGTGGCATGCCGTGGATGCGAGTATGGGAACAGATATTGGCGCAGTCAAGCGAATCTAAGGGTTTACTTTGTTATTGTGAAGGGTGTAGGCCATATTGTTTCGTCTTTTTCGTATTAAAAGCTTGTTGTACATTGCATGCAAGTCATATATGTTATGATATAATGTAATAGTTGGTAGCATAGATTACCAATGGCGCAGTCGGGAAAAAAAACTTATAAAAGACGATCCCAGAGCCAAACAGACCTGTAGTTTCAGTATTGAAATTAATTTTAAAAACTAACAAAAGTATCGATAACAACATTATAAATTCTTTTGCAATAATATATCAGCATTATCCTGTCAGTTTTATTATACGTTAAAACACCAACCAACAATATTTTTTTATATTTAAACATACAATGTATTATTCTGCATAGTGATGGAATTTTTCAAAGAAATGTTGAAAACACAGGAATTTGTTACACCACGCATATCGTCTAAAGGCATGGCTGCCACATATAAAGTAACGCGCAGGATGCACAAAATCTTGTGTGAAAACAATTACTGGATTCTTCTAGATTTTCAAATTCATTCGGTCTTCGGGCAACGTATCCGCTTCCATAGCAAGCGTAAGAAATACATAGTAAGATTTTAGCGACGAAAGTTGATTATGAATCAGAGTTTATAATTTGATAATATTATTGCGTTTATGTAATACATTATGGGAACCATACAGTAGTACAAGATCAGAAATTGTTCTTACAAAGTTTTTATCTATATATATTCACATGTTTGTTGAATTATACACAGTTTTTTTTAATGTAGCAGGACAGTAGCCGATCCAACAATTCAAGAACAAAACGCTTGAACTAACACATACATCGGTTTACCATTCTTAAAAAGTTCTTTTGTTAATTTTACAGATGTGGATGCTGTTAAATGAACATTCCACAGTCGAAACAAAGACTGTGATACACGCGAACAGAAATTACCACTTTGCTCCTGGAGGACAATGAATACAAGTGATTGCAGTTTTCCAGAAAGTGATATTGTGGGGAGTATGGCTTCTTTAGGTCCCTGAACTAAGCAAAGTGCTGTAGTTGATCTTGAAAATGGGTTTTATCAATTGGAATTAGATGATGAATAATCTTAAATCTGTACATTTCCAACTCTCTCTGAGTCCTATAAATTTTAAGATTACCGTTCGGCTTACGAGTTGCATCAGAATTATTAGCAAATATTCGGAGGAGTATATGAAGTATCTCTTTACTTTGATGATTTGTTAAGAGCTTGTAAAGATAATGTAAATCGTGATCGGATATTAAAACAAATTGTAGTAAAGCCTCAACAATATAATACTAAATTTAACAAGATAAAAATACCATTTGAAACCAGTGAAGTTAAATATATAGGGCACACAAGTGAAGCAATACATCCTAATCTAATAAGAATAAAGGCTATGCAGACTATTGAAAATCCTATAAATAAAAAGGAGTCCGTAGAATATTAGAAATTTTGTTCTAAATATGATAGCATTAACTGCTCCATTGCGTTTTATGAATTAATGAAAAATAAAAATGAATTTTGTTGCCTACCAATCCATGAAATCACTATATTTGCTGATTTTAATGGAAATAAATAAATTGCTACTCATTGTGATGGTTCTAGAGATGTGTACTATAAATCCAGAGCATTAACTGACGCTAAAGAATTATAATCAGACACAAAAAGGAATTATTATAACTAGAGATAGGTAAACCCATGGTATAGCAATTGCTAACAGCTACTCCTAGATTAAAATAACAGTTAAAGTCAGCAGCTAAAGGTAGCAGTCCATTTTGTTTTAGAAAAGGGCGTTAGCGTAAATACAGACGTATTTAATTAATATTCAATTATGATTATGAGTTATCGTTATATATTATATATTAAATAATCTCTAGCAAAGATTTACGAAATATGTATTTATAATATTGTCTATATTGCAATTGTCTATAACGCCTATATTGCAAATTTAGATGATTATTAAATAATTAATATACAGATGTTCCTTGTATTGTACGAAATATAAAATAGGCAAATAAAGGGCCCTTTGTCTTCGTGCTTCAAGTTGCTTCTTATTTTTTCTTATATAGGTAAGATATATTTACCCATGGTTATTTATGTTATTTTTTATCTATTAATTTATTAAATTATCTTGTTTTATTTATTATAAATATTTTTGTAATCAATTTACCTTATAAAGAGAATTTTTTGTTATTAAAAAAATTGTTATTTCAAAATTATTATATCT
>LR737443.1:246746-299720 GCA_902655005.2 Marronus borbonicus | reverse complement strand
GAATTTTTTGTTATTAAAAAAATTGTTATTTCAAAATTATTATATCTATAGTATACTCCGCTAATTTTAGCTGCTATTTTCCATTTGGCCTAACTTCTATTAACTGCTATTTGTGTTTAGGTGATAAAAAGTAGCTGTTGCTATTTAGCAAGCCACCTTTAATCGTAATAATTTATAATAGATTTCATTTCATGTTATTTGGAGTGTTAGGAAACAGTACAAATAACAATCGATCATAAACGATTGATGTCAATCATGAAAAATAATATTAGTGATATCCATTCAGCCCCTTTATATAGATTACGACTTAAAATTCTAAAGTATAACTTACAATTAGATACAAGATAGACTAATGTATTTGCACCTGAGTTACTAGAAAGATCAGATATAAAAGAATAAAATTGAAGATGATCTATTTGTTAGAAGAATTCATTAGCTAAAAATATTACGGTATCAAACAAACGGAAAGAGGAAATAACTAGAGGAACTATAAACGATCTAAATTTGCCAAACTTGTTAAAATTGGTACAAAGTGTATGGTCAAATACAACAAATGATTTAAATACTGAACTAAAACCATATATTAGTGGGGCATAGTAATGATATAAAAAGTTTTATAGAGAAATACGTACCTATATTGTAAAAGATAAAATAGAAAACAGAACCATTAATACCAGCTCCTAACTTACCATTCGAGAATGTAACAACTAACTTATTTAATCATGCAAAAAACTATTTAACTTTAATTAACTATTACTCTCATTTATTATATGCAATAGCAAGGAGTAATTCAAAAATTTAAAATAACATTTTCAGTTCATGGAGTACTAAAAATTATACTATCAAACAATATTCCGTTCATACATACCATAATCCAAAAAAATTTATGAAATTCTCTAATGAGAAAAATTTTAGATTTTGTCAAAGTAGTCCGAAATATACTGATGTTGACTCTATTCTTTTGAAATACAGAAATCGAATTGTCACCAGCTGTACGGTATTATATAGCCAATCTTTAGCTAAAGCTAGACGAGGAATCTCAAATTCAGAGGTATCAAGTGAGACGTGTGTATATCAGACTATGCCAGGAAAGGCTATTAAACGCCCAACTAAATTAATAGATTATGTTGTGGAATAATAAAAAAGGAGATGTTATAAAATAGTACAATAATTTGTAGCGTTAACCAATGACCAATAGTATGTAGTAGTGTTAAAAAGGTCTAACATGTTAACCAGGTGATAACATTAGTCTAGTTTTTAAGTTTAAATGTAAACCGGTAACTAAATAATAAAGTGTTTGAAAATGCCTTCCTAATAATTGGCCTTAATTAACACGAATGTACGAGAAAAAAAAAGAATCAAAATCGTACAACGTACCTAAATTTACTAAATACATTAACATTTTCTCGATGGTTGAAGCAATAAATCTGTCTAAGTTTTTCTTTTCAATTTTACCCCTGTATTCATGCAAGTTTTACTTATTCCAGAAATAATATTACCTACCTATTTTCATGCGCAATTAAAACCTATCTGTCTCGGTAAGGATTTGATCCTGCCTTCGTCGGATTCAAAACAATATGTTCCACCGCCGACAAGTAAGATTCATTTTACGATGCTACGACGTTTATGGAATTAAATGGTTCCAAAAACCACTGGAACCAAATTTTCTTATAAAAAATGCAAATAATCCGTTCCCATAACCGAAAAAGACGATCAAAAAATCATCTTGCTCATTTTAAACGCAATTGGCTCATAGAAAATAATATTACATAGAGAAATCAAGAAATACTTAATGGTGAAAATTTAGAAGAAGTAACGTTTACATACAATACCTTCAAGGATTCCTTTTGGTGTATGGAACACGATGCGGGTGAAGTGGCTTTTTCATTTGTATTACAATATTAGTGACGCTGCAAGCAATAAGTCGTTTGATAGTAATTGTGAAACACCGGGTTCTGCTTTCTGAAAAAGATTTTACATAAAGATAAGAGATTTTCCAATAAAGTAAAAACAATATTAACTATAAACTTAAGTCAGATGAAGAACGGTAGAATAGTAGGAGACTACACACAGACAGTTATATATAACTATCTTTTTCTGGTATGTACACAAGTCGCGCGGAAATTCTGCCGAATCTTGAATGAATGTACTATGACCCGCGTTTCGTATCCCGAAGCACATTCCGAGTTCGGAAACAAAATTTAATCCAAATTTTCTTTGGTAAGCTGAAAATTCGGTAGCAAGGTACTATCGTAAAACAAGGTGCCGCTGTATATTATATAATTTTTGTATTCTACTTTACTTTCTGAGCATATAATAGTTTTAGAGATACTTGTAATTTTATGAAATTCTTACAATTATTCACTCCTTCTTCAGTTCTTTATGTTTCATAGCATTCCTGATTACAGATTAAATCCTAAGATAAAAGATATCCACCTACATGACACGTCACTGGTATAATAATATTGTTTACTATTATACAATGTGTTACTGTCAATAACACATTGCGTAAGGTCAATAACTCATTGACCTTACACTATACCTGACAGCAACAGCTTCGTAAATATTTCAATTTACTATTAAATTAGTTACGTTTACTTGTAGTTATATCCCAGTAGCTATGGGTAAATTGGAAATAAATATTATGCAGCACTTATTTGTAAGGCTATTGCACTGTTCATGTTTCACTTATATTTTTTGTTAGATTTCTCCAAAAGTAATACAGCGAAATTAATATATTCCTAATAAAAATACTCAGAACGTATTTTTAAAAGCTTATTTCTTTAGATAAACTTTTAGTAAAATTATACAAATCGTTGACTCTCTCTAGACCCTATATAATAATATTTTTGGGCAACTAAGCAACTGGCTTATTCCGAAAATGGGCCAAAAGCATAACCTGCTTAAATGATTACAGCTATCAACAAAAATTGAAAACTAGCCTTTTTACCAAGTCAAAGTATACAAAACATAATAACCAGAAAACAGTTTCTTTTATACTTTTATTCTCTTCATGACTTGTAGGACGGATATATTGACCAATCATATGCGAATTCAAAAGCTGTTCGCACAAACAACCAACTATTAACTCGCGCAGATATTAACGCACAATGCCCGTTGTGAAGCAAAAGAAAAACAATCACCAATATCCTAATTACCGGCCATAAATTAATTACTCTTCAGCGCAGAAGAAGTGCCGCCGCCTATTGTACGAAGAACAAGAAGAAATCACGCGAAGAAACAAAGACGCAGCGCCGAGCTAAATGAAAAGGGTTGGGCCATGGTGCCCCCTAGCGGAATCCGGCGTCCATCGTCGTAATGGACTTGAAGTTATTAGCGCTGATGTGGAGGTGTTGTTTGAGCGTATTTGAGATGTGGGATAGGGAAGGGGACAAAGGGAGGAGGAAAAGAGAACTTCGAAGGGTGTCGGAGCCGCAATGACAAGAGGCTGATTGATGGACCACGGCGGTAATTAGGTTCGCATTATTAACTATTAATGTCCAATCTTTCTGGCGAAATAAGTCCATATACAGTATATACGCGGCCTACAGACGGTCGGATAGGTAGTTATTATAAATGGGTGTGTGAAGAGAGTAATGATTACTACCAGAATGATATTTTAGTTCGACTTCTTTTTATTCAGCTGTTTGTATAAAACATTCGAACAACAGCTGAAAAATTATCGAGTCTAATAAAGCTAATTATCATAATTTCATTCAATTGTACAGTCATTACCTACTATATCCGAATAATCTTTGAAATAAACGAAAATATATTTATATAGTAATATCTCAAATTCTTTGGGAAAACAAAGTAATGGTAACGATAACAAGAACAAAAAACGTTGCACTTGTATGTTCTGCAACACACACTTCTTTAACTACGAGGTAAAACAACAAAATATTAACTTTTAAATAATAATTCCTGTTATTATGATTTCATATCTGCACCATCTATATTTCAATAGCAAAACAGAATTCCCCTTTCCTACATGGAGTGACATCTACTGTCATTAATCAAATAAATGGTAAAATAGACTTCTTCCTCGAAAATCCATTTTACAACTTCAAACGCGATTTTTACTAAAAATTTGCCCAATTAATTAAATCAAATTGCTATATTTAATCCAAAAACGCAACTTAAGCCACAGTTGAAATAAAAATCCATCCAAAAACGCTCTAGAAAGTCGATCTGTCAAATACAAATGAAAGTTGGAACTGACGTGTTGACAATGACGTGTAAATAACCTCCAAGCTTATAAACATTTACAATTCACTCATTATCCTTGCAAATACCTCTGTAATCTCATAAAACTGGAAGACAGAATTCAAAGTATTAAATAAAAATGGTGCTGATGACGATGATAGCTCGGGTGGCCGATGGGTTGCCGTTAGCTGCGACAATGCAGGAGGACGAACAGGTACTTTATTGCAATAAATTAAGAGAATACAACGATAATTTTACGATGTACGTTTAAACCCAGGCAGGTAGAAATATTCTAGATTATCAAAACCAAGCTAAAATGCTATTCCGTAAATTGGGCCCACAATCACCTCCGCGGTGCACAATAGAAACTGGTCCATACTTATTCCAGTAGGTAAGGCTTCAAAAAACATGTTCAACTGGTTACCCTATGTATTTTTTAGCTACCTAATAGAACATGACATATGTTACTTAGTGTTATGCGAGAAGAATTATTCCAAGCGACTAGCCTATTCCTACCTTGATGATATAGCTCAGGAATTCCATACACAATATGGAAAACGTGTTAATACTGTTACACGACCGTATACCTTTATCGAATTCGATAATTATATACAGAAAGCGAAGAAGATATTCATGGATTCCAGGGCAAGACGTAACTTGTCCACTTTGAATAATCAGTTACACGATGTCCAAAGGATTATGGTTCAGAATATTGATGATGTATTGCAACGAGGGACAGTATTATCAGGTAAATACTGCTACTGAATGTCTTCAAGAAATCAATGGTGAATTCTCTATTGAAATGATCTTTATATCAAAGTAGTTCAATAACAAATACTCTTTTTGTGTTTTCACAGAATTGGATACAAAGACTCAAAATTTATCGATACTAACGCAAAAGTACAAAAAAGATGCAACTTATTTAAACACGAAATCAATGTATGTGAAAGCTGCAGCTGGTTGTATAGTCGTACTAGTCTTTTTCTTATATTTCTGGGTTCTTTAGGTACAACATTGAACAAAAATTTCGCTTGTATTGATAATAAAATAATGGAAATGGTAAATGAAGTGTAATATGTATATAACCATCAAAGGGCTTATCGTTATTTCAAATTTTTGCTTACCACTTTTATGATATATCTTGACATAAGTGTAAAGAAATTAATTATATAAAGGACAAAAAATAACATTTATCCGTTCTTTTTCTTCCGTCAACGTTTCTAACCTGTGATACGCACTGTTTGCATATGACTTGGCTAGATTTCAATGGGCTAGCTTTGTATTTCTACCTTACATTCTAATTTGATCAAATATATGCTCACTTTCGCGTTTTACCTTGCCACTATTGAGAAGAGACGTTATTATTCTTTAATAATATCACAGCCCTTGCGTACTTTTTCAAAAATATGCTACTAAGTTATGTAGGCACTCTATCGTTAAAGCGATTGATAAATGTATATTATAATTGATATATAAATAGTTATTACAGATTTAGGTTTTTTTTGTATACTTCAAATAATAATATATTTAGACAAGATAAACAATAATGATATGGGAAACAATAAATAATAAAGCATGTATTTATTTACCAATCCTTTTTTTTAATAACTTTAGTATGAAGCAACAATTATATAAAATTAAAACAATTGAATGATACGCAATTCTTCAAATTAAAAGATCTAAAATTAATTAAAAAAAACAGGAAAAAAAAAACATTCCTTCATTAACTCCCTCCATGTACACTAGTCTTGTTCGCCCTCTATATCTGAGCAATCAGAAACAAATAACAAATTCTTCAAAGAATTATAAATACTATCTTCTGATTCAGCTTTCTTAATAATCTTATCCACAATGGAATTCCCATCCTCCATTTTAACTTCAACATCCATTTTCTTTACATCGTCCTCATCATCTACGAAATTGTAAAAAGTTTAAATCCAAACTATATTTTAATCAAAACACAAGTTTACCTGAATCGACTACATCAAAGCAATCTACATGATCTTTATTCACAACTACCATGGTTGGATATTCTATAATCACTTTCCCTTTAAGATTCTCGGTCAAATTCTCATCCATATTTAGTATGTAATATTTATCACCAGCCTTCTCTTCAGCTTTCAACAAGACTTTAATTCCAGATAATCCCAAAGCATGGTAATACTGTAATTTCTCCTGTAATATTTCATTTTCTTGCTTGTTGAAGTATTTTTGTAAAATAGTTGCTATTTTTTCTGTTTCACGAACTTTATCATCTACTAATTTCAAGTTATCTGCATGTGTGAAAATCCAATCGATACGCCAAAATATCACATCCCTGTGGAAGTTTAATCGGGTAGTATTTTCTTTATGCCTTAGAAAATTTGGTGGGAGGAATTTCAGTTTTGTGTGCCGCTTATTAGCCGAGGCTCGTAATTTGTACAAATACTAAAGAAACAATATCTAACTTCAACGATCATCAACATTTCACATGGTAAAACACTTACGTGTGGCAAAACAGCATGCTTAGACTTAAAATTAGGCTTCTTCAATTCTCGCTTATAGGTCTCTACTCTCCTTCCGATCTCTTCAAGCAAACGATAATCACTTGACAAATCTAGATTGGTAAACTTGTTTAGCGCAATGAATTTGGTTCGATCCCTAATTCCATCGCATTCTAGCTCTTTTTTGTGAATCACCGAACATCTTAGACAACAAAATTTCACCTCGCACTTTGGACAAGAGTATTTCGCATCTTTTAACATGCACACTTCACAACTTCCTAACCTATAAAACGAAAAGCGTTAAATAAGGAAATATAGCGCGGGTATAAAATGGAAACTGATTAATACATGCAAAATCGTAACATTTTAAAGGTTTCTAAAAATGAAATTAAGAACCTAGTAGATGAGGTTGGGAACTCCGTAGATCCTTGGAATGAATTTTCACCAATTTCCATTATTAAAACTTGGTTTTAATTGAATACCATGTGCGACACATGCATTTTGAGACTTTGCCCTAAAATAGTGTTAAATCTCCACATGATACTCTTAAAAAACGGATATAAAGTTTAGTTTAAAAAATTATTTCATTTAAATGGGAAAAAAAAATTCAAAAGACTGTGTTGCCATCTTATGTTGAGTGATTAAATTTATTCTAATTACAGATTTCTGTAATCAAATGCTATTTTCAAATATCTCACTGAATAAATTTTTGATATGTATTAAAAATGAGAATGTGTTCTTTTACCAATTCTATAATTTTCAAATCGCTAAAGGTTACATTTTAGTAGATCATCTAACACAACCCGCATTTCCTTTCTATCCTTTCGGCATTAGGCAGCTTTCTGTGTGTACAGTGGTGTACATATGTAATGTACAAGTGCACAATTTGGTTAGAATTTTAAAATGTTAAGTATTGATTGTTTTGAAATACCAAATACACGTTAATTCACATTTTCCAACGTATGTAAATCACTACATTTACATAAGTATAAATAATGGAAATGTCAACAGAAACGAAATCTTTTGCCGAAATCATCTCCACAAGCATTAACTGTGATAATTTGGACGATGAATTACTGGATCCTGAATTTGGATTGACTGGCAGAGAAAATCCTGAAATGCAGAAGAATTTATTTGATGCCGAAATGGACGAATTGGTTTCAAGTGATTTCATGCATGGGGACAGCCCTTTAAGTGAAGATCTTGAAATAGAAAAAATCATGGAACAACTGGAAAGCACAATACAAGAAGATATGTTTGCAGGGAATCGAGCCATCAACATTTCCAATAAGATCAACAGTATGAGAGAAAATGAAGAAAACTTTGCCGAGTTAAACTTATTAAACAGTGACATAATAAGTTATCTAAGTTCTGATGATAAAGATTTAACAGAATCGAGATTTAATAAAGAAGACCTTGATAGAGACTGTGATAAAAGAAACAACAGTAATGGAAATATTATAGATTTGATTAACAAAGAACTCGAAGAGACGTTACAGTTTACAGATGTATTATGCCATTATGTTTATAGTGATGTGATTATAGGTAGGGATTTTTTTAAGTTACTTAGTAGTGAGAGTATTAGGAAAAGCGATCTAAATTCCGTAACAACAACGAACACTGTGGAATAGTTTTTTCTCTAGCACTTTAAAACGTAGGTATTATTGTATTTAACAAAGAGAATCGTACAAACCACTTTTAAAATATAAACAGGACAAGGTTCCTTTACCTTTCGTAAGATACTCCTTCATATTGGGCAATAATTACTAATTTAATGATTAAAGTGTTAACAGTTCACCCATTATTTGATGTACTTAAATAATTTAGTTCCTTATTAATCTTATCTTTAGACAAAAAAGCCACTCCAGAATTTGTGATATATATTAGGAACTTTAAGATTAAGCGATTTTAACTATAAGTTTGTCTCTCTTTTCTTTATTTTAGTGTAATTTAGAGACTGATAAATGTTTTGCATTAATTTTTTTATATTAAAACATATAAAAAGACACAAAATTGCAAATTATACATGCTAAAATATAATAATTTACTTTTAACAATGAATTAAACTTACTACTGTGATTACTGGAAGAACTTCTGAGAAATGTTGATTTTACAATTTAGTGTGACTTTAGAGACTGGATGTTAAATCTGTTTTTGTACTAGGAAATTGTATTGAAACAGAGTTAAATAAATTTATCACAAAAGCTCTAAACATAAGTTTTAATTGTACCTCAACATCGTAGAAATTTATAACAGCTAATTTTTTGATGTAATTTTCAAAAAATACTAACCATAGAATTGAATTGTTATTTCTTAATTTTAATGTGTATTATATTCTTTAAATCAACTAGATCTTAATTTTCATGTTTACATTAGTTCACGCTTTATGTACACTACATCAAAAAAAAAATGCGAAGAGACCAGCTTTGAACATGCATGATAAGTTGCCTACCATATTCAAGGTACGAAGCTGAAAGTTGACTAGTTGGCATAAGATTTCATATGAATGGCAATATTACTATTTGTATATTTGTAAACTCGTAGATCCATTATTGCAACGATCCCTTTTTACCTAAGAGATGTATTACAATCAAGCGGATCGACGCGACCTTTTCGATACAATAAGACCTGCGGGAATGTCGCAGACTAGCGATAGCTATTGTTGCAGGTGTATTTCGTTGCCTTGGAATGAGAGGGTTCTATCCATGGTATTTTACTATATTTTAAATTTCGCGAAATAAATAGACATTATTCATATTATGAAGGCGACGATTTATGTTTTTACTTATCAGTCGTTCAGTGGTGGGCATGTGTGTTTTTAATTTACTCTTTTACGAATATTTTCACTTCTAGTGATCAATATCTTACTTTTTATTTGCCAGTTTGTGCTAAATAACTAAAAGAATAAATTTTACTGAAGAAACTTTAGAGAAAGTTCTGGTAATTAACTTGAAAAAAAGAGTTACTTCGAACTTCGTTTACTTAAGGCCCCGTATTAAATGTACGAAAGAAACATACACCAATATTATTAATTAATATTGATCTTGTGTCACACCTACGTAAATTCCTTAAATATATTTCTATTTCAAGGAGAACCTTGCGGAATCTACATGGGGCAACAATTTTTTTTATGCACTAGAACGTAAAGTATGTACTTTTTCGTGCAATATCCATATTAAAGAAATAAGTGTAAACAAGCACTCTAATGAAAACACCTTCGATGAATGAACGGGTACGGATAGATTGCTTTTTCGAGTTTTCTCCCACTAGATTCATAATATCCTACACTGTGTGATGATGTCCGTGTCATGTAGAATAATTTGATGTAGAAGATAGGGGGATAGATGTCTATACGTAAGCATTTTTGCATCAGACGAAAGGGCAGTTATTGCAAATTTTAACTACAATTTAATTTTGATATAAACAGGACACCTTTCTGCACCAAGGTCTTCAATTTGAACAGTGATCAAGTGCCATTCAAATAAAGAAAATTTCAAGACTTCCAGGTCAACAAGACATAATTTCCGAAAACAAGAGAAGATTAAATGCACTTCTAGAGAGAAATGTCTGAACATTGCAGAGGAGCTCAATCTGTCTGGAATTTCTATCTCTTACGGTAAGCGAACTACAAGTGTTAGAATGTTGGGAAACTTTGATTCCTACCTTTGGCATTTTTCAGGGTGTAATTCGAAAAATAAACGAGATAGGTAAATGAGGGTGGCGGGAATCGATTCTCCGAGTCCTACTTTACTCGGAAACATGCAGTCTGAACTGAAGCCTTTGTATTATGCAGAAAAGTACTCAAGGGAATTTAAAGTAAAACACGAAAAATTCAATTTTGGTTTTATGTTGCAATTTATAAAAAATTCTAAAATTATCGACTTCGCGTAGAAATCAGCTGATGATATCTAGGGATGACTTTTTTTTACTTAAATAGACGCGTACTCTAAAAACAATTCAAAATTTAAACTTAAACACTTTTATTAGGATAATAAAAATCAAACGACCTCATATATTATGCAATTGTATTGTAATGTTACAACGAAACGTTTACGAGGTTATGTCATCAGCGCCACCCCTACATCTCATGGCATTTCACATTGTCCACCTGTCGAATATAAGGGTCCATCTAGTGATAGAAAAACCGATTCCTATTAGAAAATTCTTTCTTCTAGCCAAATATCTTTGGGGCGTAGAAATAAGGATATTAGTATGTTTTTTTTTTTATACAAAAGTCCTAAACGATGCTTTCATATTGCAACACCCTTTTTTGAAGGAGAATGTATTATAGAACCAAATTGATATTCATAAGTATAACTGCATAGTTGATTCAGTAACTTTAAACGAAATTTTGAAATGTCTTTTTTTTGTAAAGGGGTATTAGGTATACTATCTATGGAACCCTTTGTAGTCAATAGTGTCCCGATGGTAGAATCTATATAAATATATTTTGTGTATGTCGAATCTGCATGTGATGGAAAGAATACAATTCTGGGAGCTATCATCTCGGATAACGTTACGCAGCTGTGAGCAAAGATAACGAAAAAAGATCAAAGCTGTAGCTAAAGATAAACGGCTGTGAATCGTGTTTATTCGTCTCGTAAGAAGAGGTTCGTGTTGCCTACTGGTTTCCCCGAGAGTCGACAAAGCACGAGTCTGTCTACTCGCTGCAGAAAAGTAATAATTTCCTCTACCCTTGCTCATCTCTACTAGTAATATAATATGTATGTATATATGAAACTTAGTACTGTCCTGGTGTGCAGACAAAAGTGGCCCACTCTAATAATTATAAGGAACTATAAAATTCTAGTTAGGGTATATTTTATTGCCTACATACATGGTCCACTATACAGAAAGTGCAGGATTATAACTTATTATTTTTCTTCCACAATTGAATCCATTCAGAACCGCCCAGAACCAATCGCTCTTGCACGTAATGTACCCACCAATATTACAACTGCATTGGTAAATCGTTTTGAATAGTTCAAACGTAAAAGAAAAACAAACCTACAAACTCCCCCCTGCTAATGAGTAGAGCCGTCTCTCTTTTAAATACATTCTGTGCATTGAATTAATTAAGGTAGATATTGTCTCGGGATATTTCCTGCCAAACTGTGCAACTTGGTGCTGAAACTTGTCTCGGTTGATAGCGGAAACCGGATTTTGTAGCAGCCGGAGTCCGGTGATATCCCATACGTGCTCTATTAATGAAAGATCTGGCGATCTCGCAGGCCACGGAAGGAGATTCACGTTGTTTTCAGTCAAGAAATGCGTGGTTAGTCGAGCTGTAGGAAACCGAGCATTATCTTGTTGGAATATTCCGTACCACAAAAGTATCGTTATTCACCACTAAATACTATAGAGTTCCATTCATCCAGCCACTGTTGCCGTTTCGAGCACAATTTAAGGGTGTTTTTATAAATTTTATTTATACATTCCTATAATAATATGGGAATTTATCTTATTTGCGTTAATTTAATTCATATATATGTAGAAGATGTACACATGAATGCGTACTAAACAACATCAATGTAGATGCTGAATGACGTAACATTATTGCATGTGCAGCCAAGGACTTTGCATCTACGTTTATTAGATGCGTTTTGATGAATGTACAGATATCTACAGTGCATTTTCTTAAAAAGAAGTACATTATGTCATTGGAGCATAACTATCCAAGGGCAAATTAAACCAACAAATGCTAGCTCAACGCCGAATACAATGGCAATAGCGGTGAAACTCTAAGACCCAAATTTGTTCACCACGCATATGAAGTAACGTATCTTTCTCCAATTAAATGCACTGTAAATATACTTCTCCCTACTCTCTCCGATTCCTATGCGAGACCAAACAAAAGTTGGTTGACATAGAAATCGCGCCATTTTTAAATTCTTAAACCAATTTTTTGCTAGTTTATTGATTATATTTAAGGATAAAACAGGACATTTTAATAACTATATTATTTTTATTTAAAAAAATTTAAAAACAACCACATCAATATTTGTATATACAAAGATATAAAATTTAAAATTGTCAGTTCATCTTTTAAAAACAATTTTCTTTTCTTCTGTTTTCGTTTTTGTACAATAAGGTGTATACTTTACAATTGGGTTGTTAGTTACAACTTCGTATAAAAGATAAAATAGATTCTCGTTTGTTTCTATACAATTTTTACAATAGCATCTTGTAGGGAAGATTTTTCTCCTTTGCAATATATTGGTGGGATAATAACAAAACGAAATTTAATTCTTCCAATACTGAAAGCCGTAAATTAGAAAAATAATCCCTTTTTGCAACGTTAGAAATTGTTTCTAGGTGCTGTGCATGGTTGTACGATAAAATAGAATTGCAAGTAAAATTTTAAATATCTACATAACTAAAATCAAGAAAACTAAATGAGAAATTTATCAGTAACCAGTGCCTTCGCACTTCTATAATGTAGAATCTCGCTTTTCAATTCCTTCAGGTGATGTATATACTTAGCATGTACCTTACAGGTCTTCTTACGATATCTCACACCATCGATCGCTTTATCTATGATGTAACTGAGCCATAGAATATTGGAATATGGTTCGTAGTGTTGCCATTCATTACTGAAAAGTGCACAACAGGTTAGACCAACATATTTCTAAGGGAAATGCAAAACTTACCCATTCTCTTTCTGCATCAATCTGTATAACTCAAATTGATAGTCTCCAGTGGCAGTGAATTGATCGGGATCCAATGCTAAATCATTATAGATGCAGATACCATCGAGACTAATGCGTGATAGAGTGAAATCGATTATTGCTACTTGTACTCCGTACATATCTAAGGTTATGTTCTTTCCATCGAGGCAGAAGGAAGTAGTATTGTCGTTGTTATCTACATGTGAGATTAGTATATTTCCCCAATGGAGGTCTCTGTGTTCAAATTGCAGCGAAGACTCTGCAACTGCTAAGGCACATGCAACCTAAAGAAAAAAATGAATCTTAAGCAACGTCTAGAAGACCCTCTAACAATTTAAATACATGGTTTCAAACTTTACCGATAAACACTTACTTGCGTCACTAAGGCATAAGCTTGTTGGGCATTATTAAAAACGAACGATTCCATATCGTTGCCACCATTCGCCAGCTCCAGGACAATGTACTGCTGATCCCCGTCAAACATTTCAGGATGATCGTTTTCGGAACCCCTGGACTCGTCGTACAATTCCCACAGTTCGAGAAGACGTTCAGGATACCTTCCTTGAACGCAGGTCGCTTTCCTCATCTCATTGAAACAATTCGTTCTATTTCTAGCATCGGTCCTCAAATCACTCAATTCCATGGCAATTGTAATCTCGGATAGGATCTCTTCGAATTTTTTTTGGCGTTCCCCGTTAACGATAAGGCTCCCTTCTATCGGGATCACCTTGATGACAGATGTGCCCCCGCCAACCGGGCGCCTGAACAGGAAGACCTCGCCATAAACACCTTCGCCGATCTTCTGGCAGTGTTGAAGGACACTGGAAAAAAGTTGATGAAATAAAAACAAATGAAAAAGGAACGGAAAGGTGTAAGTATAACAAAAAGGCATGATATACACCAAAGAAAACGATAATCTTCCGCTTATCCACAGATAACCTGCAAATGCTGCACAATATGAGTAAAGGTGAACCTACCTAGAACCTAAAATTTATCTAAAAATAATAAACTTTTTCTTCCAAAATGGCAATTAGTCCATTTTCTTAAGAATCGACGAAGAAAAACTATTTCACCTCAGTACTTGCTATTTAGTCACGGCGTACAGTATGTACTAACTATTGAGTAACTGCCCATGGATATCATATTATCAAATATAGAAAATGTTTAATTTGTCAAAATTTTGCAGTTTTAGCTGCTAAGTGAGATTGCGACGAAGAAAATTGTAAGCAGTACACAAATTATTAAGAAAAAGTGTGTTTTAGAGATATTGATACCTAACTTAATTTTAAACGGATCCCATCACATTTAGTAACGAGAAAAAGCTTAATTAATAAGCAAGATTCCATTATTACTGGTCCAACCTAAAGCAGAAGAAAAGAGTAATGTCACGTAGGGTTCAAGGCAGAAGATCTGTTATGGTTTAGGTTGGTATTATTCACTGCCTTAAAACAGAATTGATGGTTATCAATGAAAGAATGAATACTATTGTTTACCAAGAATTAGTACATGAATATTTACTACCATTCATTACACCAGCTGAAGGTAAGACACGATCTTTCAACAAGATAATACGCCAATAATTAGGGCCACTGATGGCTATACGTGTTCCAACACCCTCTAAAGCCGTCCGTTTACCATGCCAAAGTACATCCTTTGCTTAAAGGCTTGTCGGGTGCCCACTCGGTATGGCTTCCAATGATCACCTTATCACCCCGATCAAAACTGTATTGCATCAGGATCGTGTCCTTTGCAATGACATCAGGTGATTTATGTTGGGATATTCAAAGATATTGAGATGCCTCTAAGGTCCCCAGGCTGTAGTACCTTCATCACTGATTGAACTAATACTTTTCCCATTTGATGGTGGATGGTTCTAGCCAGACTTTTCTTCTTCTTGTAAAAGGGACAATTGAAACTTTTTGAGAGTTTATGCGCAGGCTGTGATTGTGACACAATTTATATGTGTCCTTAAGAGCTCTTTGCGTAAGTTGCAGTATGATATTCTTATATTTTCCTCGGATCATGATTATCATATAAATTCTGTAGTAGGTCGTCCGCAACAAGGTACCAGAGCAGAGGTGAAAGGAGTCCTCCTAGGGAGCAGCCTCTGCCGGCCCTAATTATTGCCGTTACGGATCCCAACATAGCGCCTATTCGTCGACTTTGGACCATTGCTTTAATACATTTTGTATAGAATGGGTGAAAAGTTTTGTTCCCTCATTGCTCTCGAAGGATGTGTTATCAAGAGCACCCTCTATGTCCAGGAATGCACAGGAAGCTATTTCTCTCGCCATCAGTGACGCCTCCGATCTGCCTATAACATACTGAAGGACCGTTATTGTGGATTTTGCCTTCTAACAGGCGTGTTGATTAGGATGAAGCGGATTTGTTACAAGGACTTTATTCCTTAGGTACTGATGGAATATCTTTTCTCCACTCCACGGAAGTTAATAATCAGGCTAATATCTGTTATTATGTTGTTAAGAATAAGGGAATAAGGACCTAATATTAAGTAAAATAACAACATTAAATAATACATATATATTTTTATAGAACAAAATTATTGTTTGTCAAGTTTTCTTTTTATTTACGTTGTTAATGTACATAATTTAATATAATCTTATTTTAATATTTTAGTCAGCAGGTTTATACAATTACAGTATTGTAGAAAAGGTTCATCCACGCATTAGCGATATTAATCGTAATACTTTGTGAGAATTAACTCTGTAAATTACTGTTACAAAATGGAGGCGATTATCTTTAATCAATACGAAGCAACATTTCCAACATTTATTATAATTTTAATATTTAATCTCTCCCAAATGTTTTTGTTTTATTTTCTAATAAAATACGCTTTATACGCCATCGTAGATCACTTGATTCAAAATTAAAGTATTTCATATTTCTAATATATCTTTTAATTAATAGTGCAGACAATGTTTGTCTAGAAAATTTAAGAAAATAGTGATTTTTACCCATATTAGGGCATGCGATATTACAAAAGGAAAAAAACGCTAGAATTGCATCTCTTAGAGCTCGAATTAAGATATATTTATATTTAAAAAAATAGTGCTAATTAACATTGCGCGCGAATATAATAACACAGTATCTAGGTTTCTATGTCACAACTACTATGTCACGAACGATAATAACTTCTGCAAAAAATCAGGAACATTACGTAAAAAGAAAGTCAAATTATAATCTATTAATGTAAACAAATGAAACTTTGTTTAAGTGATGGAAGACATAATTTTATTTTAATTCCAAATTCTAATTTTATTAGGAGAAACTTACATCAAAACAAGAGTTAAAACTTACGACACGCGATTTTCAAAACAAAGACAATAACATTTACCTCTTTTATTTATCTAGATTTGAAGACTTAATCTTAACCATGAAACTGACAACTGTTTATAAAGTATTGTCTAAGCATGGCCGTACCGTGACAATACTATTTATTTGATCTTTGATGATCATATCTTTTTGTTTATTGTGTCATTGTTTATTGAGTTACAAGGTGTTATTATTGTAATCTACGCTGTATTAAAGCAGCAGCAAACAATTTACACAACTACCTACGAGTAGTTCTAGACAATCTTTTATGAACAGATACCGTGTAATTTTTTATCTACGAAATAGAGTGTCCACTTTAGTGAAAACTGTTGTTGAATTTCTTTCAAGCACCGTTAATGCCCCATTATACCATTTGCATTAGTAAAATAACGAGAGATAAACCGATGTGTGTCAGCGCTCATACAAAACGATGCAAACAAACACCACTCTTGCGGGTGTTTCTTGTGGTCATGTCGAGACGATTTTTCAGCCGCTAACAGTTGTTTACCGCTGTATGCAAATTAATGATTTTTTAGTTGCGAATGGCGACACTTAAACAACCTCAGAGTTTAATTTAACGAATATTTGTAAATACTAATTTTGAAGTTGTGAATGTAGCTTACTCTGCAGAGGTGAGATAGAGAAGAATATATATATATGTCCTACAGGTAAATATTCTTCATCTTGTCAATTACCTTTCTCCATTCTCTATTCTTGAATATTAAATCTATGTTTCATATTCCCAGTTTCTTTACGTTCTCTCTTCACATCTTGCTTTCGGTCTACCTCTTGGTCTATCCTCCTTTGGTCTCCAGACCTTTATTCTTTTGGTAATCGATTATTCTCCCTTATTTTCTATATGCCCTAACCATAAAATCTCTGTGTTTTAATGTTCTGTACTATATCTTCTTCTATAAGTTCTTTTAATTCATGGCTCCATATCATATAATAACCTTCATCGTTAAACCTTTTGTGGCTTAAAATTCTTCTCAGTAGCTTCCTATCGAAGATCCCGAGATCTTCTTCATCTTTTAAGATCAGACACATGGTTTCAGCGGCGTAACAATCAGTCTAACTGTCGATTTGTATATTCGTAGCTTAGTTGTTATCTCCAGTGCGCTAGATTTCCAGATAGAATTCGTTCTTTTATTTCAGCACTTCGGTAATTTTTTCCCATTTGTTAGTGCTGCCAAGTACTTGAAGCTTTCCACCTTTCCAAAGGTGTATCTCCCTATTTTTATTTCGCTTTATGTTTTGTGTTCCTTTCTACTGGAGCTACATCGTCTGCGTATGCTATCAGCTGGATACTGCTGCATGTTATGATTTTAGACCTGATGCATTGATAGCTCCTTCCAGAGCGATGTTAAAAAGTGCTATTGATAGTGCATCTCCTTGTCTTACTCCTGTCTCCATTGCAATATCTCCCGTAATTACTTTAGCCTGTGATCCTATCCTTGTCATTTTTTTTAGGCGTATAAGTTTGGCGGGTACTTTTATTTTTCTCATTTCATTTATCAGCTTTTTTCACAAATGTAATTAAAATATTTGTGACTAGAGAATTGCTTTCAAATTTGAATAACAAGTACAAAAAGTACCCAAGAAAGGTATTGGTTTTGATTTATTAATATCACTATATAACACAAAAATTATAAGCGCCGTTCACAATTCGTCCGATTCAAAATTAACTGGGTGAACTAAAATTGATCGTGTGATACAGACTTAAGAATCATTTACAGCATTTGCATTACACATTTTAGTATCTTCTGGTAGTAAATGTATTTTTTAAAAGAGCGCATAATTCAAAACTGATGACCGATATGTAAAGAGTAGTTGATGAAAGTTGCAATAAAATGAAAGTGCATCATTCCGTTTAAAATAAGGAAATAGGGGTAATATTTCCTTTCAATCGCAAGTATAGAATTTATTTAAATAAAAAAGTATATCTTACTTTGAGGATCATTTAAATCCATACATTTCTAATATGATACTTTGACGGGACGGCCTGTATATTACATCATTAATAAAGCATGTATTTTATTTGTTTATCACAGTCGTATTACTGGAATCCTGTTCCATATTCTAATTTGCATATATTACAAATGGAAAAACGTGGTAAATGAGAAAAGCAATTCCTAAAAACATTATTGTTGCTCCTTAATTTCTTTAATGCGAAAAAATTATTTTGGCAACACACTTAAAATCATCCAAAAGTATTAAAATGTGGCGATATTTCGTAGAAATCCCTAGCCAAATACGAAACAAAGAAAATGTTTCATGCTTGTTCTTGAAACAAAAACAGTCTTCCTGTGAACCATCTATCTTGTTTCCTTCTTTTTTTTTTATTTCGCAGAAGATTATCTCGTTGCCTTGACTTCTCCAACACAAAGATGTACACAAATATATAAAAGCTATTGAACAGCGAACGATGTTGAGAATATATACAGCGAGGGTCGCTTATTTTTAGAATGGTGCGACCCTGTTCTGCCAAAAATTGAATATTTACACTTGGATATATTATTGATTTCACCGTCGATATTTTAAACTAGTCACAGTAAACACTCTGTATATATAGACTACCTCGAAAACAGGAATTTTTACTGATTAATTTTATTACCACAAAACACGATAATCAAGGGACAATAAACATTTCCAGGCGTATTTTTTTCCACCTAATTAAATATTGTGATAAGATTATAAAACGTTGCGAAATAGACTCGCTTTTTATGGAATTTATAACTGCGAGATTGTAACATAACCTCAAAATTCAATTACGAAGTTTGAGCAGGTCTTTCAAAAGGGTTTAATTCAGAATAAAAGAAGCGTTTTATATGTTATTTGCACGAAATTTAGGAATAAAATGATTATTTGGTGTTCAGCGATGCATCTAAGGAAATTATTAGCATTGGGTGTCGTTGGAGGTTACCCACGTTGCATCCTCTATGTCTCATACGTGATACGTATGTAAGTTGTAAAATGATGACTAATCGTTCTATTAAGTAAATTATGGAAACGTGTTAATTAGATGAATCACCTACCTGTTCGGGTAGCATTTTTCGAAGGGTAACGGTTCCGTTTGACCGCATTTTCTCAGCACAATCTCCCGCGCTGTAACGGTAACCTCCCTAAGCGAAGGGTAAGCTTCTTCTTCTCCTCCTCCAACGCGTAGGATCGACTTCTCCCTGCTTAACGATAAACTTTCGAAGCTCTCCTCCAATAACGCTTCTTGCAGAACATTGGATAAGTAACCTGACGCAGAAACATAAGTGGAGTACAAATGGCACATACAATTCGCACTCGCTTTATCTCTGTTATCTTCTTCGTGTGGATGCTCGATAAACCCGTTCCTTTCACAAAGATGCATGCAAAAGGTCTCTTCTTTTTTGACGAAACGAGTACGATTGGTTTTCCGCACGAAATGTAACTTTATTTAAGCGAAATTAGCAAAAATTCCGCACCTGCTAGTTACCGTAAAGCGTCCAGCAGGTATCGAATTGAACTGAAGTGAACTTGCAGCTACGAGCAGTACGTTATGAACTTCGTAACAAGCGACGTACGTGACGCTAGCGAGCTATATATGTGATCGAGCCTGTGACGTGTGTCTGTTTTGTGATGACGTAGATTTTCTTTTTTGAGGGACCCAGGGCAAATTTTTGATAAAGCACAGGTGAAAAGATGTTCGTAAAGTTAAATGCCGAACGGAATTGATACGAGAAAAACGGATCCATAGAATTTATAAACACCGGAAACTCTAAAATTGCTAGACACGCCGTGATTTACGCCTTATCTACGCTCTTTTGTTTCAAAATTTATGGCCTCAGTTAAAATATTTAAATCCCATGATAACATTAACTATTGATGATTCGTTACGAGTTATTTAAAGAATATTTAAAATGAGCAAACGGATAATCTTGGAGATTACTACATAGATTATAATAAGATCTGTACAATTAAAATACTATGAATTATATTTGGGAATTTTAATGCTATATATATATATATATATATCGACTTGTAATTTGTAAGTATGTCTTTTGTAGTATTTAAAATTTGAAACAAATATTTGGGATCAAACTAGGAAAAAAAACATTTCCAATTCGTATAATTTGTGAAAAGGAATAAAAGAGATGAGTCAATATTATTAATTCGAAATCTAAATCTAGGATTTCCACTGCTATAACATCAAAACAGAATGAGTTGTTATGCTTTGTATATCTCGAGATCCTCACTAAAACCAGAATTAAGTTTTAATTTTATGGAACAAAGCAACAAATGTATAATAATCAAAAAGAGAATCCTCACTCAAAATTTGTCACATACAACATTGTTTACACATGAGTTGTAAATAAATTTCTCATATAAATACATATAATATGCATTATTAATACTATGGAAAAATAAATAATTAGCAATCTATTTATACGGATACATTGAATCAATTAGTTTTCACAATAAAATAAATTTGTTGGTGCAAAACATATTTATCGTTTTAATTTATTTGATTGTAGATCTAGAACGTTGATTCGAATAAAGTTTGGACGTATTCCCGTATTCCGAACAAAACTTTGGACGTAATAGATTTTCGAATTATATTGTAAGTATCTGGACTGCAGCCACAAATTGCGAGAACTTGGAATGCACAAAGTCAGCAAGATATACTCGCGCTTATGAACTAACTGTATAAAAAATAGATTTTAGTTGCTTCAAAAAGTGCGACTTCTATCCTTGTTTGTATAAACATACACAGATATACACGGTGAGTCACCTTCGCAGACTCAAAAGAGGTTTCGTTGTGGACATGGTTTAAAATTATATTGAAACCTACAGATGTCTCATAAATTCGTAACTAACTAAAAATTGTATTATATATTACTACACTTTTGGAATCCTTGTTAAACTCTTGTGATTTTTAGTACGTAGGTTATTAAATATTGCCGCCAATTCAGCTGATCACTCTGGGAGCAAAATTATTGCTTTATTATTAATGCAACATAGAGCTGAACAGGAGCGATATTACTTAATTCATATGCTGTTTATCGATTCCAAAATGATCTTTGCTATTATAACTAAAGTTCGCCATTTCCCGTCCGCTTCACAGGCGTCAGTCAGTCAGTGGTCGTTCGGGTGTGTGATTCGTAATATATGCGCAAGCGATCTTATTGTAGTAGTAACTCATCCAGAATGTGTTTGGCGGCGGGTTGGAATGCACGCAAGCGTAGCGAGGTACTGCATATACGTTATACCTAATAAAATTTCGTCATTTTTTCTCTGTCATGTACTTCAACTCGCATACGCAACACAACCCTGAAATCACTGATTTCATACATTATCGATTTTATTTATACATATGGTACAACGCTGCTATAATATGTAGTATTCTTATTTTTCGTATGCTTACGTATATTGCTTTAATAGCAGAAAACCAATGCACATTTCATTTTCCGGATGGAATAAATCTCTCTACTTCCACACTTAAGCCTGTGAACCGCACAGAAAGTGGAGAACTTTAATTATAACAATGACAACAACGCCAATGCACGGACTTGACTGTTGCCAAATCTAAACACGAATATTTAATAATATTTTTAATTACTTTTCCAAAGAACTTCCTTTTAGCTATTTAGGCTTAAGTTAAAAAATTTGAAAGTGAAATTAACGAAAAATAAATATATTAGATTTGATGTCAGTGATGTCACTAATTCAGTTGTTAATTGTAGACATGAGGCAAATTATGCATGCTAGTGGTCTAAAATCAACCATTTTCTCGTTAGAGTGATTTTCGAAACTGAACTTCTGTCAATATCTGTTTTTAGTTTGCAGCAACCACAAACTAGTCAAAATCAATCAACCGGAAAACAGTTACTAATTTTTTGTAACCAATCGAATCGCGTCTAACTAGTTTGTAATTTCTGTTGGAACATGCTGTTTATCAGTGTAAATTTGAATTATAATCTTAGTCATCCACATATGCATAATGCACACATTTCGTTACCGTTGTTGTTATTAATAGACCAGACCTGAGAAAGATTTAGATTTTGGAAAGCTGTGTCGTCATTGGCTAAGTACTTTCTTATCAGTGTATAAATTAATCTCCAGCTATCTAGGGTACGCATCGAAATCGAGCTAAATCGCTATGTAGAGTGCTTCATATTGAACGTCGTCGGAAAAGGTGTTTATCGTATGATAATCATAGTAGATTAACTCGGAACAAAAACAATTCCAAAAAGTAAACTATTTCTGTGTATTCTTCGAAACAAACTGAATCTAGGAAAAGTGAAATTTCACGGAGATAATGGAAATACCAAAAATTAGATTCAAAAGCTGCAACAGATTCAACCAATCACAGCCTAATTTGTACTCCATCCAATATCGGAGGAAACGTAAGTTAAAAGTGAACGTCATTTGTATTGACTTTCGAATAAATCTTTTATGCAACACATACGGAATAATTACGGATAATTTGAGAAAATGTGCACCTCAAAAATCTTGAAAACAATCTTCAATCCACTTGACTGATGGCGTTAAGAGATTCAATTCTTACCAAATTCGATATTTTCATTTCAGTGAGGATAACGATCCTTACATCTAAACTCTGCATAATCGTCAAAACGACTTTAAATATTTTCGTTTACAGCCACGCAAATATATATTTTTTCCTCTTGCTTAACGTCACAGCCCCATATTTATTTTTTTTTACGTAAACCATCCAAAGTTTACTTCACTTTCGCAAGTGTTATTTATGAAAATTCTTGCTTGTTTTTTTGGACATGGACATGACCCGTCCCAATATCTTCAATGTCAAACAAGAAAAACGCTAATACACTTGTAAATTCACATATTACAAATGCCAACAGCGTATTAGTAATAAACACTTAAATAATAATTACTGAGAATTATCATGCAATTAGCAATTGTGATACCTCATTGTATGAAATTTTTTGTTAATTGTTGACTTGAGGGTTAGAAATCGAAAGTTTTGGGTTAGAGATAAAAATTCGTAGGTAATTCATGCAGCTGTCAGACAATAAACTTATTTAATAACAGTCTGTACACATTTTTGAAAAGTATTTTCTCAGAAATACGTTTTTCGAATCTACCGTTGTACAATATTTCTCCTAATGAATAGGCGCTCAGATTAACTGGAAGCGTCCTTTTATTAAATCAAGGTAGGGGAGGTAAATCTCCATCGTTCGGTAATTAAATCTAGACACGTTAGATGGAGCTCGATTCGCTCGAGAGATTATTCTCGAAATGAGGTTATGTTTGTTTCGGTGTCGATGATCCTAGAATGGGCGGTACAATCTTTTCTGAAAAATTGTCAGTTTTTCCAAACTAGCTGCTTCATCGTTATCACTACTATTATCAAAAATTATTTGATGAGCTTGTACCGCTGCCAGAATGGCTTTGTTCGAACTCATTTTCAAAAATAGAAACTCAAGATTAAAAAAAAAAGGTTGCATGCAGTCTGAAAGAAGGAAAACGCTGACTGCTGAAAAGTTAGGTTATTGATGTAATCTCTGGTCGTTCATTTATCTTCGGTTGATCTACGTCGTCTGCAGTCACGTGACAAAAAAATCACTAAGCATCTAGATTTTAATACCGAATGCCCTTAATGAAATTTTAAAATGGTAGTGGCGCCATCTGTGTCTTTTTACATTGTTGATATTAATATCAAATGAAAAAGAAACATGGGAAGAATCTTAATTAGACAGAAAATTTTTTAATTTCCTGTTTTATGTTGAAAACATGATATGAAAAATAAAGAAAAAAAGTATGACAAATGTCAAAATAAACTTGACAATATTTTATATTGTTGGCGCTGTCTGTGAGAAAAAAATATTTAATCAGTATCCATTAAAATGTGGACATAATATGTGTTCGCAATATAAACCAAGTATTAAAAAAACGCGCGAACTCATGTAGGTGGTTACTGATCATCCTACGTTATAAAACCGAACAATATACAATTATTGTTGCCGATATCTTTTTGAGGTATATTATTTTTAAATGCCGTGATATACGGGGGTTGAAAATCCTCTATTGTTTTGCAACAATTGGAAGCAATTGGGAAATAGGAAGTTCGTTTTGCTATACAAATTTCAACAGAATGAGATTCTATCTTAATTGTACTTTACGTATTTTAAATTGATATCATGCGAAGAGCGATAATATCAAAACCATAACTGTTCACATGTAACAATTAAATTTCGTAATAATCCCATTTAATTGTTTTTTAATTTCGCGAATGATTTAAGTTGGTAGTTCCGGCAATAAAGATAACATTCGCAGGCATATGTTTTTTACTTATGGGCAAGGTAGGGGAAGTAAGTTTGCGGCGACTAGATATACTCGTGCTTATTCGTCTCATGAGAAAGGGTTCGTGTTGCTTCTCGGTTTTTAAGAGAGTCGGCAAAACAAGAGTCTGTCTAGTCGCAATGATAATTTAGTCATTTCCCCTATCTTGTTTAACACTGGTTTTTACACGAAGCAGAATTATGCGTATAGAAATTATGTATCATGTAAATTAGCAAACAAAGACCAAAATAACCGTACATAAACCACTGAAATATTTAAAATAGGCACCAACAAAAGCCATATACACTACCGTCCATTGAAGTTCGGACAGCTCTCAGAATACCGTATATTTTCATAGAACTTGGCTTTAAGCGGATTTGAAAAGTACTATTTCGGATTTCCTGGCGAATCTTAATTCAAAATTCGAAACTATTAAATTCACAGTAGAGGAAGTGAACAATCAACTTCCGATCCTGGATAGTTTAGTAATTAGAAACAACAAAAAACTGGAAGTAGACATCTATAGAAAGGAAACAAACACTAATAGGCACATTATGAGCGATTCTAACCACTCTGAACAACACAAAATGACCGCAATTAGTTTCTGAATTAATAGAATAGTTAAATTCCCTTCAAGTATGGTATAAATGTTGATCGGATGCTTAACCCTTTCGAGCCGGATTTTTTATTATTAAATCCTGATTAGATTGTAATTTTTTTAAACAACAACAAGATGAAGGTAAGTGAAATAAACACCTTAAAATGTTATTCGAAAAAAAGTCCGCCATTTTGTATGGGACATATATATCCCAGTCAGACTTTTTTAGTGGGAAAAATATAACCCATTAGTCGTCGAAATGCAACTTTATTGAAAAAAAAATCAAATGTAGTATATCATTTTAAATGGAAAGGAGTGAACAACAGACAGCTTGGCTTGACTTGTTGGGTTACATATGACCCAATAGGCTCGAAAGGGTTAAGAGAGTCCAACATAGGTATTATGTGAGAAATTCCATGACCTTAATCCCAAAGCCGGTAGAAGCTAACGGTAAGAAATTCGTGAAACTCCCTTTCACAGCACATCGAAAGGTATCGGTAATGTTTTAGGGGTCAGGATATGAATGTATGTTTAGTTCGCGTAATACACTTACAACCCTTCTTGGCAATCCGAAAGATAAAGTGAACATGGCAGAAAAGTCGGGAATTTATAAAATGCATGTAATGACCGTGACAAAGCCTATATTGGTTAAGCGAAAACAGCGATAGGCACCAAGTTCAAGGAGCACATCAAACAAACATCACAACAAAAATTTGATAGAGAGGAAGGACGGACCGTTGTCGTACATGTTTTATATTTCTTACTACAATGACAAGAGACCTTTCCGTGTATCTTTCCGTATTTTTTCGCATGTCTTAGTTTTAGGGTATGTAGGCGGTAAAAGTAGATACCTTGTAAATAATATTTTTCTCGAAAGTAGGCATAGAACAGGCATGTTAAATCATTCGGTCACTGGTTGAGAATGAACATTTCACGGCCGTTCCGGATTAATTAATTTATTAACATTTTGTGTTGTTTGCATTTATTTTCTATATTTTCATATTCTGTTAGTGAAAATATTAATTCCTCTACAACTTGTTGAATGTATCTTTGGCATATTTTACATTGTTAGATATTAAACTCTAATATTAGTTAATAACAATGTTATTTGTATCAATAATTAGAGTGTTTCATGTAAATTTGTGACGTAATCACTATGAAATGACGTAGTGCACGCTTAAACAGGTTCAGTATGCAAACAAGCGGTTTATGATTTTTTTTGTGTATGATAGTTACAGTTTACTTTTAATTTTAAAATATTATCAATGAGTACTTCTATACTTAACCTACATTACTGAGCAAAATTAAGAAAATGGGTTAATAGTAATTATTAATTTACTGATTAAAATTTAGAATAAGTTAGCAACATGTGTTACATTAAAATAATAACACAAAACTTAATTACAAAAGAATGTAAAGAATGCTGATCCCTTGATCGCTATTTCAATTTTCGTTTTTAAAAAGTTGTAAAATTGGATAATGTAAATATCAAAATATTTAAATTTCCTTGGTTATCGAAGTAACTACTGAACCCAGTCTCCTACTGTTAGTTGTTGCGTCTTCTGCGATAGTTTACTTATACACGTGAAGTAGGTCACGATTTTATCGATTTATTACTCATTAATATATTCTCCAGGAAAGATAAGAAAAAGCAGTGATTCATTCATGTTGAAACAAGATTACGTAAAAACAACAATAAAGCAGTTACGTAGATGACTCATTGTTCTATTATATGTAGTTTTTCGAAATACAAGTTCAAAGTTAGTCTAAGAAGTCAAGAATACGATGTATTTCAATAAATTTAATCGTACTTCAGATTTCAAACAACTTATATGCATTCTCCCCGAGGATGAAAGTAAACTAATTTAGAAATGGAAAGTTGCAATAGATGAAGATGTATTGCGTCTTTTTTCATTTTGTTTGTGTAGATACGAAAGTTGTTAACAAAGTACAATCAATGTAATTAACAATTCAAAGTATTTTTGTAGATTCGTAGACGATCAAAAAAATTGGAACCAGCTCGAGGAAGTAATTTTGCTATCTACACTTTATTTTGCCAGTCTAAAATTACACGTTTAACGAAATACGTCTCAGATACGATGAAAATAGAGCAACTACTGCGTTCTACTATAAAAATTTAAAATAGCGCTTAAAAGACGCGTAATCTAATAATAAAATGTGAACTTTTGGTTAACATTTTTTTGGATATAAAGAGTGGTCCAACATACAAGGAATTTATAGGTAAATTACCTATTAAAACAACATTCATTATATTTTTCCCCGTTAACGATCATAAAATTGTTAAGATACTACGATCTTTGATACGATATTGACTCGCTCGTAAAAACAATGTAAATTATTCATTGCAATAGTATTATTCACCTTCAAGAGTAATTATAAACCGTTAGTATTCGAAACCCGACCTCAATTTAGTTTATAAGAACTAATTCTGCAGCGTAAGCTTATTATGTACTAAAGTAAATAAACAAAAATAAGTGGTGAAAAGACCTTGAAAATGGAATTTCGTTAACTGTTCATCCTTTTCATTTGTTACTTACTTTTTTCGAATGTTTTTGCATATTCTTCCAGGACCGTATTACTCTTTGCGGCGATAACATTTCGTAGGATAGGCAACGGTACGATTAGCACGGATAGGAATCTAGATAATGATTTTGGGGTAACTTTCTTCTTACGTCGAACACGTGTTTGGATAGTATCGCCTATTAGGATAAAACAAATGCAAAAGTTAGAGACGCAAAGGGAGAATTTATTTTGTTGTTATTATTCTTTCTAGGTGAATCGTCCCGTTTTAAGATTATGAATATGTCAGGTACTTTACCCACGGATCGGCGTTCGGTAACGGTTGAAGAGCCATGTTCCACCGGATCGATACAAATTTGAACATTCATTAAACGTTATCACGGAAATTTTGCAATTTTGACAAGACGAAAAGTGACAGTGAGACGACACGCTGGACGGAATGTTTGACATTTACGCGATTATTGAGCTTGTAAAATAAAAAATTTATAAAAATAAACTCAATTAATAGTTAAATATCTTAGAAACATCGCAAAAATCGATTTAATTCCATTCAACGCATGTAGCTGGTTATATTTTGCGAATTTAACAAATCGATCAAACAGATCCTTTCAGAAAATCGAATACTTTCCAAGATTTTGAAATATTTATAAAATTAAACATATTTTCGAATTCTGTTTAATACAATCCTGCACATTGACCATTATCAGGTGTACCAATCCACGGGGGTATCCCATTAAATATGACATTGTCATTTAACACATTCAATAGTAATTGCAGTATATTGTTAACATGAGTGATGTTTCAAGACGAAGCTTGAACAAGAAATATTAATAATTACAGTTTAGCACTATGTATACCTCATAAAGAAGGTACGAGAATTGTTTACCTAAAGGTTGATCAGCCTGTATTGAACATTTAATATATACGAAATGTCAAAAATCCATAAAGCTCAAAATGTCAAACATAAATAAACCACAATGAACGTCAACAAATTGTAAAAATTTCATCTCCTAATAATTTTCAACGCACGTAATCATTCCCACACGTTGTCATGATATTAACGAACTTATCAAATAAGCATAAAAATGCATAAACGACGTCTCAGTCCAGGTACACGCTGAACTACATTAATACAGTCAGAACTAAAATTGTTTTTATTTTGCCTTTCAGATACACGACAATGCGGTTACAACGTAGGACGTGCTCAATCTACTTTAAGCGTTTCGGCTGTGGATTACTACCTAACGCTGCCGGTAACATGCCCACCATCTCCAGCAATATCAACAGTCACTTTAACACCAGGCCGAATCAGGAACATAGACCAAGATATGGAAGCTTTGAGAGCATCACGCCAAGACAATCCGTTTATAAGAGTAAGCGTGTAGTATTTAAAGTTGTTATTTGTAAACTTTTTTTAATCTGTAGCAAGTTATTGCAAGTCGTGAAAGCTTAGCTGAAACTTTAGAGAATGATAGCGAATCAGATAATACAACTTTAGTATCAAAGGTAATTATTTTACAGCTGCAGTGATGCCTGTAACTAATTTTTTTTATGGATTGTAGGAGTTTCCAATTGACTTAGATGTTGATCCTATGAGTTTACCAGATGTTCATGAGTATATGATAAGAAGTCCCCCACCAACATCATGGCCGAGGTCACCAAATCATAGAATTTTCCATTTTCCAACTGAAGAAGATGAAACGTTACATGTTGAAGTGACTGTATGTATTTTCAAATATCAATTATGGGTGAAGTTCTTTCGTTCTGTTTTAGAGTAAAGAAAAGGCTAATAAAACAGAAACGAAACATAAATACACCAGTTGGGATGGTACAGAGATTACTTCTCCATTAAAATCGCTTCCAAGACCATTAATTCAAGATCGATTCTCCTTGCTGACTCCCACTAGTTTACGATCCTCTGCAGAAGATAGTATTAGACTGATGTCAACAGACGATTGAAGAAGTCATACTTCCGAAATAGTTTTAGATACATTCCATTTCATTTTCCTTAGTACACAATTGGATATATTGTGATATGTAAACGAATTTCTAGTCAGAGATGTACAAAAGATGAAAATGTACTTAACAACTTGTTGCTAAAACTTATAACTTGCTGTGCAATACGTCAAATTATTCTAGACAGAAAGCTAAAGATAAAACTGCTTTGATGTTTTTAAGCAGACTTGTTAGTTAAATCTTTTTAAATGGAAATATTACCTGTTTGACAGTATGTCTATTTGACAGTTGTCAAAGAGTTAGAAACATAACCCAACTTTTTGCTTTAGGTTAGAATTATTATTTAATTTCGTTATAAATTGCCTTTGCTTTTTATTATAAAATGCAGTATATGATTAAAAATTAATTAAAAGTTATCTAGTATCATAATCTGTTATAAGAGTTAAAGAAAATATTCTTTTTTTTTGATTGTTTGACAGATGTGCATCAGACATGCGTATTTTAAGTGCAAATTTTAAATATTAGATTTTAAATTAATAGTGCATTCCTTGAGACTATATTTTAAGGAAGTATTTAATAAAGTAAAACAAGGTGACTAAAACAAAAGAATAAATTAATCAAAATATAAGCTAGTTCGCTATAGCTTTTAGTTAGATGATTTAAAAATGACATTTTAGACGTTTCTAAATAGTAATTTTAGTTAAATACCAATTGAATATTTTAAATTTATAACCGTTAAACTTGCAGGCAGACTGAAGACTTTTATAAGACTATCTTCAACTAGATGGTTTTTTTGACACGCTAATTATATTTATTTATTTTTTTTTGTTTTAAGGGGAAATCTGTGAGGTTTATTTTGTTTTTTGTATGTATTTTATGAAACGAGTGTCTGTTTTGTTTTCGAAAGCATTGTATAGTGACCGCCATAAAGGTATTTTTTGTTAATATGTACGCTTCTAATTACGTTTAGCACACTATTATTTATTTCGAAATAGCTGGCGTTTTAGATGCATAATCAAAAGAATGCTATTTTTCGAATAATAACGTAAGCTTGCAGAAACGAGTACATTTTCCGTGCGGTCCTGAAATTGGCATAGACTAGACAGACTCGTGTTTTATCGACTCGCGGGGAAACTAGTAGGCAACACGAACCCATTCCCATGAGACGAATAAACACGAGTCTGTCTAGTCTCTGCTAATTTCGTGAAGCGCAACTCGTTTCTGCAGGCTTAATAATAAGCACCGTAACCAAATTTCATTGTCAAATATAGTATTATACTTCAACTTAGTTTTATGACATTCACTGTATGTGACATATTAGTTTTTTTCTATTTCTTGATATGTTGCAAGGTAAAATGGGCCACGCTAAGTGGGCATATCAAAGATATAAGTAAATTTTAAAGTATTGTATTAATAAATGTTATGGTAGTTCTACGATGTCGATATATATATAATATATATGTGTTTTTTTAATGGAATTACTTAATTAGACTTTTAACCTGTGGCAAATGGAATTGCAACGTTTTTAAAAACAAAGTGAAAGTATTTTATTAGAATTCTCTTAACGGAATTGAGATTTTTTTAATCTTACATTTTTTTATTAGCGTACTACATAACCTGCGTTAGGTGTTACTAAAATAAAACGAATATTAAGACATTATTCACTTGAGATGAACAAATTTTTAATACCAGTTGTCTATTGTCTATAGTAGAATATGGTAATGATAGATAAATGTTCACTGTTGTCCTTATTTATTAATAACAAAAGATAGCAGGCGAATAAAAACAAGATTATCGAAGAAAGAAGCCAAAAAATAACTTGAAATTTACAGCAAACCACAGCCAACTGCGATGGTGCATAGTAACGTAATGTTAAAGTAAACCCGTGTAGGCTATGATTTTGATTATCATTGATATTCGCAGTGCAATGTGGTTCACTGTATATTAACCATTTTTTTTTTCATTACTTCATCGAAGCCTATCATAATCACACGCAATAATTAAACAATAAAAATAGAATAAAATAACACACAAGCTTATGGCAAGTTTATGTTACGTACTGTGTTTCTTAAAGTGAGATTATTGTGATATTATGTTTACTACCTCATTTGTTATTGATTTGTTGTTGTATATTTAGAAATATGGAGTTTCTTTAGAGATACGTGTCGCGTCAATTGTGCAGAAAAAGTTACCTTTTGTTTTACGTGCTATTTATACCCTTCATAACTCCTATCATCTTGCACATGAACTTAGTGTATACATACATAAATGTGGATTAGATGTTGTTGCATGTTCTTTTATTTCTTGTTAATGTTTAAAAGATATTGATGGCAATACCTAGGAGTAAAATGTGCCTACTCAATAAGTACATAATTTGGTTTATTATTTAATCATTTAAAAACCGACATGTTTTATGTCGGTATGTTAATTTTGACGGGTACTGTATATTGAAATTTTATTTTCTTTTTGGTTAATCGCGGTAATTTCTCGTTTTAACATTGTCATCAATATAAGATACAACTTGTTATTACTATATAGATCATCTACCTATATTAATTGTATCCTAAATATTAAAAAAAATCGCGTTAAACGATGTTACTTTAAAATTTACCCCATCGAAATTGTTTCATTATATTTATGTTTTTTAGTTGTTGTGACGTAAGATGTATTCAAAACGCTGTTCTTATTTAAATATAAAGATTCTATGATGAATAATTGTTTTTTTTTGTATTAGGAAATTTTCGTGTGTAATTGTACACTACAAAAGGAACAGTGATTCGGTAGATTTAAGAAAAAAAATCATTGTTTTTTTGACTTCAGTTATTCCGAGGGATAAGATTCCTAGAACGAGTAAATTTGTAAAACTATTGTAAAAGAGGAAATTATTGTTTTTGTTTTAATTATTTTAGCTTCGCTGTTTGATATTTATTGATTATCACTGTTACTTATGACGTGACGGAGATCACTATTAAATTCATTAATTGAATTTTAAGCCACCAAAAAAAGTATTATATTATAGCTGGATTAATAATCTCTCGTTGATAAAATTGTTTCTCCGGTCATTTATTTTATTTTCCGTGGTCAGCTGCTATTGGTTTAATTAGTTTACTTAATTCCCAAAATTATAAAAACAAATCATACCATTACGTGTTTATTACCAAAGTTACACTTCCTGGTTTGGACTGGTTGTCATATTTAATTCTAATACATATAAGATCCTTTAAACTTTCACGGTATTAATTTATACGGTTTCCATCGTTCTAATCGGACGTAATATATCTGTGGGTAATCAACAAATAACCGACCAAAGCCTAAGTACTAACAGTAATTTTTAATTATAATGTAAGGTTTTACAGATCAAACTAACATAACCCTCCAATCTAATTGTATGTTTTCTGTTGTAGACCAGCAAATATTCGTCGAAATCATGCACAGTATTTACGGAATCACGATAATTTATATAATATCGAGTATTCTACCGTTAATAAGCACTGCTCCCATTATTGAAAAATCACCAAACAAGTCGATATACGAGTTTTTGGTAGACCACTCAACATCGAAGTGCTCTTATTTGAAAACCACAAAGTTGCTGGAACCAAAACCTACGTTTCTAAGTCGGTGTTCTAATTACGCATTGTTGAAATCGTTTAAATCACTTACACACGAAACTCAATATGATTTACTATGCCTTCTTTATAGTAATAATTACTTGCGTTTGTGTGATAGTTTGGGCAATAGCTCGAAGATAGTCAATGATATGATCATCAATGATCTTGCTAAATCATACAATTTGTCAAGTACATGCCAAGCATTATCGGAAAGTAAACTAAATAATGATTTTAAAGGTGCAGGAAGTATATTGGGTAAATTAAAAAATCCAAAAATGTGTGAGTTTTTGTGTAAAGAACTACTGGATGATTCTGTCATTCCCATTTGTAATTTAGCAGCAGTTTCTTTGAATATTACTGGACAAATCCCAATAGGACCTTTGATGCCACCGAAATCGCAGGGATTGCAAAAAGATGTCTTGAAAGTAAATCAAGAGAAAGATAACAATGTTGTCCATCAAGATCAAGTCTCCTCGGTTGTTAAATTGGACATTGCAGAAAAAACAGGGATTATTGAAAGTGGCCAACCAATGAATGATAAGAATGTGGAAAATAAAGTTCAACTAGCAAAAAAGCCCAAAGTATCTCAACCTGCTATTAATTCTCAAGAATTAACAAACTCTCATGTTGAAAATGGAGAAAAATCACCTGAGTTGCATTCGAATGTTCAAGGACCGCAAGCTCACGTGGACAATCGCGTTAATGCTGGTGATGATACTTCTGTTAAAGCAAATAAAGCTCCCACAGCAGATGTTGTTGAGAAGACTGAAATTCAAGAAGAAAAACCAGTTGCTGTGACATCTATCCTCAAAACGGATACAGATAAACAAGAGAATCAACATGGGGAGCAACAGGACAAGGTTATCCAAACGCCTAGTGATACTCAAAAATCACCAGTAGAGGTATGTAATTTAAATATAGTGTAATTTTATGTAGATAATATACATTACATTTACTGTAATATCGATCAAACTGTACTAAATTAATGACTATATAAAAAAATTGGTAGAGGTATATTTCAAACTGCTACATGAAATTATAAGACATTGAAGTTCTAACCAACTGCATACGTGAGGTTCGTCTTTTTTGCAATTTTAAAATATTCACGTTTTGTGGCGATTCGTAGATAAAAATTGTTTTGCACTCGTTTCATTTTCCAAATAGTTGAACGTCTTGTACTGATTTGTGCCGTCAATATTTTATTTTGCGTTCATACCCATCCCGAGATAATCGCGAAGCAAGATAAACGAGAATGAAGACTTGCGAAAACACTTATTGAGCCACTGCACCATTTTTTTTTGTTTTGAAGGATGTGATACGTTTCATGCCGCACGTATTTTGTTCTCGTTCCGTCTTTGGGTTTAAGGGCTACTGCGGACCAGTGCCACACCGTGGGTATCAGCAGCCCTTGTACAAACAGTTTTTAACGAAAAAACTATCTATTTGCTGTCAAAATTGTCCTTTAAAAAAAATCAATTTTATGTGGTAGCGTACTATAATAAGACAATTATAGTTGTTAGTAGTTCGACAAAAAGGAAAAAGATTGTTAGTTTTAAGATTATGGATCAAGTATTCTGCATCTAGTGGTACCATTCTTAAAAACTTCACTGCTTGCGAAAAAGCCGGTCTTCATATTCACGCACCCTTGTGCAGTCCATAATCTGCCTAATGGCATGGTGCAACTCTGGTGCGCACCCTTCTTTCACAGCTACGACAATTTTTCGTTTTATAAATTTGATTTTGTGCGCATCTATGCCGTAAAATTTCGTTTTGTGCTTGTACCATTTCTAGTATATTCGAGATTGATATAAATAATTTTCTCACAAAATTTCCATATACAAAAGAAATGGCTCTAAACAAAATTATGTCTTGATGACATCAGAACTTTTAGAGCAACATTTATTTAGACGGAAGTAGCAATAAATAGTGGTGATCCGAATTTACGCTTATCCGGGTATCTTGGTAGTAGGAACCATTTTATTTTAACTCTATCGTACGTAACAGATCGTATGAGACCTGATTCATGTGCTGGTGGTATGCAAAACGACACCAACATTTTGATTTACTGTGCATGATATGTAACTCCCACACGTAAACATTTGACTTTAATCAAAGAAAAATACGAAATAATTTGAAAATGAAAAGGAGGAGTTTCAGGGAAAAATTGAGCACAAAAATATAAAGTCGAAACGTCCACAATTGCAAATATAAAGAAGAATTCCGACGAAGTACTAGGGTAAAAGGCAAGACATGAAAATTTACAACAACAGCAAATTTACCGCCAGTAAAGGTTGGATACGCAAACTTCGGAAGAGGCATGGCATACGCGCTCTGAAAGTTAGCAGCGGAAAATTATCTAATAATGAAACAGGAGGAGTTAGTCAGTGAAAATGGTTGATGTTCCTCCTATCAAAATATACTGCATTAATTCAGCCTATGGACCAAAAGGCCACCCGCTTAATAAAATTGCATTATCGTAAAAGTCTTTTGGCAAGTGTAGTGTCTCTTGAGCATTAAGGCATTTCCAGTTGTTTAAAAGCGGATAATTTAATATAACAACCAGCTCTCATTTGTTCTTTACTTTCATCAACTTCTGCTAGACGATGAAATCATTTAAAAATTACTGCCACCAGCTCTCCAACTATAAAATCAGGGTCTTTCTACTAACTGTACGATATTCGCTGGTGAATAAAAATACTGACGTGTTTGAAGCAACGCAGTTAATGTCTTGGCGAATTGGTAGCCGCTACCCGGTTGCAGCCGCTAGTGGCTAGCGAATTTTGAGGAAAACCCGCCTGAACCCGGGCGATTAGCGACCAGCGGCATGATGTTTCACTTGCGCCCATAAACACTAAATGGGGTTTAAGTTGCAGTGATATGGAGGCAATCTCAACATTGTACGACCAGTGTTTAATACCACTTGATCAATAACATATATATAACATATGTAATCCATAATATACTTTTCTGCAAGTTCAAGCTTTAAGTTTTGTCAACATCAATTTTTTCCCAGGAAGTCATTCAATCAGCTCTTGTTTTTTCAAGGCAATTTTTCTGTTTTGAATGAGCGGTTAGGAGCATTGTTCATGACAATAACAGAGTTTGATTCAAGAAAAGGTAGTACATTTCGCATTCACTCAGTAAATGCTTTGCTGTTCATGCGTTCATGGTAATCACCTAGTTTCTTAGATTCAAAGGGAAGGAGACCATTTTCAACGAAACCATCTTCGCTGTCAATGTGCAATATAATTAAATATATTTTTTTTTCCGCAAATGCTTGTCTTGTACTAAGTACTATGGTGTCTTCCCATATTTTTTGTTTTGTATGACCTGGGTTGACCCAAGTTTCACTTAATTAGTTATCTTTCTACCATCTATACGAAATTTCTTGATATTTGTTAAATATCGACGTCTCCATAATACAATATCTTGCCGTTCCATTAAAACACCAGTTCGACTTCGCTTCCATCTGTATTAACAACCTGTAAGATTTAGTAAGGTGATGAGGTATAAGATAAATGTATATATTATATTTACACTCAATATTTTTATACATGTTCGCAATTCGTTCTTCAAGAAAAAGGAACGTACGTGCCTTCTAATTGTTGACTTTTGCGTTTTGTCCAAAGAATCATGTATGACAAAGCCGTCTTTCACAGGGGGTGAACTAACATGTTCTGTGGTATCCATTTCCTTTACAATATCCCACACACAACCCAAGCTGCTTTGCAGTTAGTCTAACAGTTGCTGACTTAGAATTATTAACCTTTGCTTACTGTAAATATACTTTTCCTGAGAATCTTCTAGTGGCCCTGCTGGGGGGCGAAATAGCTCTTCGTCAGCCATACCAAAACTGTTGTTTTCATTACAGCAATACTTTCAAATGTTCAATAGTAGCAAGTAGAGTTGTAAAAAAAACTATTTAGGACAATTTGCTTATAGAAGCCACACTGAACAATAAAAAGCCATAAATCCAAAACCCATACAGCAGAGATGTTTGACAAATGGCATTAGATATCGGTGATATTTCGTTTTATCCAACTTAATTTGATTTGCCGAATAGAATTTGTGTGTAAATTTGCCTGGTCTATTAGCCAATCACAAGCTAGGAATTTTTCGCCTATCTATTCTATCGCTGCAATCTTACAATCAATCAAGTATTGATGAAAACCGAAACCGAAAGGAGAACGTCATTCGCATTGTCAAAACTGTAGATGATAGCGGGAGTTATACTATTGCTTGCAAATGAATTTAAACATTTGAGGTTCTTAGTACCGGCAATTTCTGCGCTTGATGAACATTATCGTTCATTTCATGTGAAGCAATTATTCTTCTAATAAATTATATAGAAAAAAATACTTTTATTATATAAACGAACATAAACTATAAATAGGGGGGTAAAGGTAGGTGTCAAATGTTTTAATCTTTGAAATCAATAAATTGATTCGTAAACCTTTTGTTTATTTGTAATTATAAATAATAACAGTTGAAAGCCCAAACCCCAATGAAGGGTTTCGTAAGCAACAATTATAGGGTTGGATACATAGAAGAATACCAGAGTCAGTTTACCAAACCCAGCACATTTTTTTTTTTTAATTCAGACGCTACTTAAAATTAATTTAGCCTTTTGTTTATAAATTATACTATCGAATTACCATTTAGTAATATTAATATGATAAAAGTAACTCACTTGCATAACTGACCTCTGGTAGTTGTTATCCATTATCCATCACTATCTCTCGATAAGCAGAATACCATCCACGCAATTATTCAAAATCAAAAAAGCATTCGCTAAACTAAAATCACAATTTTTTCATTACTACTTAAGGTAGTAAATATAAGTATACGGTTGTACGCATCTTATATGGAGTGTAGAATGAAACACTTACTTTATGGATTAAATTTGTTTTTTACATTAAAATAAACTTATTGTAGCTTGTTGTAGAATATTTTATTTATTTAACATAATAATAAACATGATTCAGCAATCTGGATTGCCGGGTTTTTAATTGGTCCAGATTATCTGATCATCACTGTATATCCGCAAACTTTTTAATTCACATAATATGTTATGGATGAGATGATTTTGTATGTACAAATCAGCTCAACACGATCACATGATCCTATTAATTATTACAATTTTTCCAACGCAGAAAATGCGAGGCCAAGTTCACGTATTCTAAATAATCTGTATTTCTTGAAACAGCAGGTTCAGAAGGATCAGAAAGAATTGATTACAACCAGCACAGAAGGCATCCCCGCTGCAGTCCAAGATGGGAAGTTCATTGAAAATGACCTGGGTATAGATGTTAGAGATCCAAATCAATCCAATGATCTATTGAATATGGAGGAAGATGGCGATGATGGTAAGATTTCATTCGGACGTTGAAGAGAAATTAAATAAACTCGATATTTACAGACGATACCGCCCAGCAAGAACCACCAAAACCTGTCGGTGAGTTTATAAATGACACTCGGTATTTATATTAGTACTACTCCTACATTTTATACATTTCAACCATTTAGATAAAGTTAAGCCGCAAGCCAAGCCTCAAGAAACAGACGAAGACGTCCTAAACCCACAATTCAATTCGAATTCGGATGAAGAGGATTCGTTTTTCTTCATCTATTTCATGATGGTTTGCGCTGTCTTCATTCTAGGTTACATAGGATACCACAATAAGCAAAAAGTAAGAGGGTGCCACAAGGTGCCTCGTTAAAACCAATATTTTCGTATTTTCAAATAATCGTGTTTTGTGAATTTTTTTTTCTGTAGGTGTTAGCTTTAGTGATCGAAGGTAGGCGAGGAAGACGAGGTTCAAGACGCGGCCGACCCAATTCTGCCAACTACCACAAATTGGACAGCAATCTGGAAGAGGCGGTCACCTCATCATGTAACAAGAACACGACAAATATTATCTATTAAAAGGAAAAGATCACCCAAAATCAAAAAACTTAGTTCCACCTATTTTGTATTTTCGTTTGATGTGTGAAATTAGGAATACCTCTGTGTATTGTCGCAATCATTTTTGTTATTTTTTCTTTACTATTATGTCTTTTTTACGTTTTATATTGTTTAATTTTGGGAATACACTCAATTCACTTAAAGGATGTAGGCGGATATAAGAAAAAATAAAACTTCACCAAGGTAAAGAAACTAAATAAGCAAATTGCCAGATACAAAAAGCGCGAAAAATCACTTACACGTTTCTAATTCTCCTGTGATTTGATTGTTTAGTTTAAGCGTTGTATATAAATAAATTAACGTATATGTATAATTATATTCTTATAAAAGTAACACTGCAGCGTTTTATTTGCTAGCGACAAAGTTTTCAAATGGGTAATCGTTAGAAAAAACATTTGGAGTTACATCCAAAATGCTCTCAGATGATAAACAAGGGCTGTGAAAGCCTCGAGTCGTCATAATTTTTGAATCGAATGTCTGTAACAGTAACGTAGTTTCCAATAGATCTTCCATATATGTTTAAAATTCCGTCCCTAATACTTCGGGTATGAAAAAACAGGTTGGTTATTAATTTATCTTCGTTCCTTTCATTAATAGACGCATTCCTTATAATTCAAATCGATATTTCAATTATCTCCAGTCTCGTCGAACTTTCCCCCATCCGAAGTAGGTAAAAATGAAAAAAAATAACAAAGGCGAAATGTGCGTGATAAGATCTCATGTATTGCGTAAATTCAAAACGTTCCCAATACATTTTCCTTTGGATTATCGTGCAACGCAAAAGTAATAGGGAAATAGAGATATCACGTGAGAGCCGGTCATTAATATGGAATGTCCTGGACGCTTGTCCAGGCAATGTTTACTTATAGACGTTTTGCTTATTTACTGCCATTTTATTAATTAATTGTCTGTAAGTAAATTATTGAGTCCGGCGTTGTTGGAAAAGCTCGTACGCCGACCATGACTCTTCCGGGCAGTTCGATTTCAGCTTCAAAGTTGTCAACTTCAAAACGCGTTTCAAATTTTCTTGAAAGAAGCACCGAAATCAAATTAAAATGTACGGAATGTTATTAGAAAGCGTTCAGCACTTTGTCCAGGTAAGAACGGCATCTAGTTGGATTAATTCAAAAGCAGTATTACACCATCTTTTAAAGTCATATATTAGGACTACTGCTCTTATTACTTCGGATTATTTTAGCTTGAATATGGAGAAGCCATGTGGAAGAAGGTCTTAGAGGCTGCAGATTGCAAATTTTCGGTTTTTACCACCCACCAGGTCTATCCCGACAATACCATGAGTAATTTAGCAACAGCATGTGCTAAAATAACCAACGCTTCGTATGATAGTTTCATGGATTTCTTCGGTCGATGTTTTGTGAGATATTTTTCAAATTTAGGGTGTGTAAGAAACTTTGATCGCTTAAATTTCAAAAAGAAAGTAATAAACAACATTTTAATAATTTTAATAGCTATGATATTACGATTAAGTCAACTGGAAGGTACTTCACGGACTTTTTGGAGAGCGTAGACAATATCCATTCGCAATTCTGTTTTACTTATCCAAAAATGAAGAGTCCATCTATGTACGTCACTGATGTCGACAATAAAGGTTGCGTTTTGGTTTATAGGAGCGGTAGACAGGGTTTTACCCAATACTTAACAGGTGTGCTACAATTTGTAAAATAAAAACCATACACTCGTCATTTCTTTAAAGGTTTATTGCTACAAATCGCCAAAGATATCTTCAAGTTAAACCTAAAAGTCCGCGTAATTGAAACGAAAAGCTCAGCTGGCGAAAATAAGAACATGAACGTCGTAAAATTTCGTCTAGATTTCGACAATAGCGATTTTGTACGTTTTCTGTTTCTGACATTATTGGGAAAACGTTCAAAATTACTAAGGCTGTCATTGTTCTTTAGATTTTAGATAAAATGCGTAAGGAAGCTTTTCTGGAGAAGAAAAACTTCAGTCCAGTGCCGATTTACTTCTTGTTAGAACTGTTTCCTTTCAGTATTTTACTGAATAGGGAAATGCAAATCACCGCTGCTGGTAACAAAATTCCGGCTGTATGGAAGGGGAATACTAGTTTGTTAGGAGTCAGTGCGCCTAAGTATTTTCATCTAAGACGTCCTAAAGGAGTCTCATTTACTTGGCAAAATGTGATTTTTGACATTTAATAACTCGACATCATTAAATTTAGACAGAAGTCTCATGTTAATGTGATCCTTAGAACATGTAGTATAATATATGGAAGTGCTTTACCCAATCTACATAAAGGGCAGAAGTCGGTAGTATGAAAATGGAATGGCTTACGTATTTGTTTGAGTTACGGGCAAACTCATACAGTTTAGGTTATTTACGCAGTGTGCATTTGCCCAGAGTTGCGACACAATATATTTTTGTCTATATCGATTGTCGTGGCCTCAAAGTTCATGTTAGACGCTGCTTCCATTTACATATGTTCTAAGTTATGATCATGACACCTAGCGGTGGCTGGTGCAATCTCGTTGGAGAGCTTCAATTCCCTCGTGTATTTCCGTTGCATATCGTGTATCTCGGAAATACACGAGGAAATCAAAGCGACCTCCCATTTACGTCATTACCAGCCGCCACTGATGATACCTATCAGAATTTGATGATATCTAGTGATTTAAAATGCGAAGATTCCCAGCAATTCTTTTGTAGATATTACATCTTAAGAAAGTTATGTTTGAAGTTGAATTCATTAGGCATCCGGACTTTGTGACTAGTCATCGACCTGAAGAATCCACATCACACGACGTTCCAAATCTTGGCAAAGCTCATTTAGTTCCACCAACCCCACCTAAGGGCTCCAGAAATATCCTTTTGAAAGGGCAGATGAAATATATCGAGGATGTAGATTCTATTATATTCCTGTGTAGTCCAATGTACTCTCTTCCGTTATCTTTAAAGATTTCCCAAAAAAATTAATGAAATTCCACATATTTTAGCATAAATAATCTTGATGAGCTTCCTGAACAAGGTTTATATCTGAATGATCTGAACAGTCACGGTTTAAGTAAGGAAATGGTTTTAGCTGGATGGCAACATAATTCCAAGTAAAGCATTTAAGTTAGTTGTTCAAATCTTAAACTTAAAGAGGACATCTTTCAGATTAGAAATGATGTTTGACGCAGCTGAGAGCAAAGCAGATGAACTAACCAAAAGTTACAAGTTATTAGACGAATGGAAGAGAAAAGGCGACGAATTATTATATTCTATGATCCCTCAGACTGTTGCCGACAGATTAAGGCAAGGAGAATCGCCTATGAGCACTTGTGAGGTATGTCCGGGCTGAGCATAGTGCAATATACAAGTTTATTCCTGAAAAATTGCAGACTTTCGACGCAGTAACTATATTATTTTGCGAATTGGTCGGCTTCAATTCTTCAACAGTTCAAGACGCTATGGAGGTGGTGTCATACATGAACGAAGTTTTCTCAGCATTCGACCAATTGGTAGACAAGTTTAACGTTTACAAGGTAAAGAAATGCAGTTTCAGGAAGGTGTTATAGGCCTTCATATGGCATAAGTATATTCCATTTGTTTTTATGGAATTTTTATGATCAAGACTGGCAATGACACCATTGTTTTCTAAACTAGGTTGAAACTGTCGGACAGATCTATATGGCAGCCAGTGGCGCCCCTGAAAGAACAGAGAAACATGCTCAGAACATAGCTAATATCTCCTTGTGTATGATCGATAAGGTTAAAGAAGTTAGCAAGGATTTAGGGTCGGATGTTGACGTTAGAATTGGTAAATACCTGTGTGGTTCAAGGAACTTTCTTGTAACATAAGACCTTTACAATTCGCAATTTCTTTTTGTTTTCAAGGTATTCATTCTGGATCTGCAGTAGCGGGTGTGGTCGGTATAAAGGTTCCCAGATACTGTTTCTTTGGAGATACTGTCAATACAGCTTCTAGAATGCAATCTACAAGTCTCGTAAGTAGAGAGTAGGATGTACCGGCTGTAAAGATACTTTTTTAGTCATCATATTTTAAGATTATAAGTGCCAAGCTGTTCTACGGCCGGTCTCGTACTCTCATAAAATATAATGACAGAAGTAAAACTATATTTTTCAAAATCGATTTTTCTTGCTTTTTTGAAAAAAATTGATAGCCTGGTAAAATAAACGTCTCTAAATGGACCAAAAATTTACTATCGGATAAAGGATATAAGTTCGAATCCAGAGGCATCGTTATAGTTAAGGTAATATACAGATTATTATTTATTCGGACAATATATTGCGAAGGGTTTAAATTCCGTACAGAAAAGTGATTTTTTTTATAACTAAAACATGATAAAATAAGTTTAATTTTATTAATTTTGGTAGAAGTATCGCCAAGTGTTACTTCCGAGCTTTAAACGTATGTAGCAGGTGTTTCAGTAAGGGTAGTGATTGGTAATATTTTGGAAGTTCTCGTGACACGAGCTTGTATGTACCATTTCTCTTTATTTTGTATACTTATGCGTTTTAATAACAAATGTAAATTATATTCAGAAAGAGTTGTAAGTATAATCAAGTTAGTCGTAGGCTCTTGTCGATAGATCGCGGTACATTCACTTCAAATACGTCAGTTTTTCAATTTTCTATATTTGTAGACTAACCACAAATTATATTGCTATATTACCGGTGGCGGCTCGCGGTCAAATTTACAGGATGGTCATATTGGCAAAAAAGGAAATATACCTTATATAGACTTGAACTTCCGATCAATTCTTCGTTTGAAATCGCACGAAAATTAAAAACTCACACAAAGCAATAAAATGCATTATTTGCATCCAGCCAAATCTACGGAAATTACGATGCACTTTTTTATTTTTGTCTTTATTAGCTTGTCTAAGTTTAAGTTCTGGTAAAGAGCCAGCAAGCTTCTTTTCAGTTCTATGTCTCTTAATTTATTAACTTAATTTTGCGACATCACTAATTACGATTAACAACTTTAATCATCGATTAAATTAATTCGTGATTAAGACTAAATGTCGCGTCGAGATCTACTAATATCAACGAGAAAAAAATAAATAAATAAATACTAGGGAAATTGCTATTATTTGCATAAATGTAACACAAACATATATAATACATAAATTAAACTTGTGTGGATGTGGAGGTTGCCGATACTTCTCTGTTGTTAGCCATACTACGCCACAGGCCTTGCTATCATTATTACTACAAACGATAGGTTACAAAGTAAAGAATACTTTCTGAATCGATATCGCTATGTATGTGTTACTCAAAAGTATCGATTTTGCACCTAACTAACCCGCACTAGCTTTTCGATTTTTTTAAATTTGATAATGACATCGTTTTGTGCTGGTTTGTATCGTGAAAAGTTCGTTTTGTATTCGCACCGTTTTTGAGATATTTGAGAATGAGGGTTGATGCGGACCCTTATTCAGTAGCCATCGCAGCAATTTTTCGATTTTTGAAAATTTGATAATGATGTCGTTTTGTGCTGTGAAAATTCCGTTTTATTACTCGTTCCGAGATTCTTAGGACCGATATTTACATCTTCCTACAACCTTCATAATAGTACTTCAATGATAACTTACAAAACTAACTTTTATGTATGTAAAAATATAAAACTTGACGGTGCCACGGGATGATATTATACAATAGATTTAACATGTGATGTATTGCATCCTTAAGCAACGAATAATCTTGTTCAATATCTACCTATGGTCTGCACTAACCTCATTCTCAAATATCTCAAAGACAGTGTGACAAACTTTTACAGGGCAAATAGTATCAGACCAACTTAAAACTTATGTCAAATAAGTAGGCCTCATTTCCGTATATCTTGTTTCTGAATTATCTCCAGAAGGAGGCAACTTCACGGACCCGACCAATGTAGGAATCTGATGGAGAAACCACTGCTGTGTATAACATAAATAAGTCAAAGAGAAAAGAGGGTTAAGTGCCTTTCACCAATAAAAAAGCATTGCAATTTATGTTTAAGACAATTGTTTTATGCGATTTTAAATATGCCCAATTTTTTATCTGCTTTAAAACCATACTTTATTAAAACATTTAGTCACAAATTAAATTAATTAAAAAAAGTATGTTTCATACAAAATGTGAATCCTTTCCACAAGGCGTTGTTCATTTGTTAATTGGATCTTCATTTCACATTTTGCTAATTTGATCAAAGATAATGACGCATAGTTCATTTGCATCAATATGTCATCCTTACAAGCAAATGATTTTATTTTTTCTTTTCTTACGAGCAGAATCAAAGTTCGAATAGTTGTAAAGTACATAGGAGTACAAACTTGCTCATACATCAAACCATTTGCTAATAGTTCCAGTTTGAAGATTATCGTCCAGCGATCTATCATGCGCATGAGCACTGTTGTATTGTGAAGTGAAAAGTTGTATTATAGGCTTTTTTTGTATATGTTCACATTTCACACGTGTTTTATCATGTCTATGGTTTCACTACGAATTAACAGTTTCTTTAAAGTTATAATTCTGTCCAATCATTTCGCGTTTATTTCTGTTGTCATTTACCACTTATAGTATTTAAATACAAGATAAATCTAGCGTTTTCATCTACATATTGTCAACATGAAGGTAGCAAAGAATCGGTTGTAAATATGGGGCAATCACTTTTAGTTCGCGTATGCACAGATCTGATCAAACTATCATAAATCACCCTTACTGATACATCCGATACGTTTAATTTTTGTTGGAAACGAACAAGACCTTAATATGCACTTTACTTTAAGGGGAAAGGTGAGATGGAAACGTTTTGGTTGTTAACGAAGATTTAAATGAATACAAGGCACCAATCTGCGGGGACACTAAGAACACTTTCAGGGTTTGAAATAAATAGTGGAACATGAACATAGGCTGTAAGATAGTGGTCGACATGTTTAGACAATAGAAAGTTATTATAGTTATTTAGACAGTAAAACAAATTATGAATCATAATCTCTTTTTTGTCTCATTATTTCTTTTCTCTAACAATACATATGTTTACAACGATCAACTTACGTGTGTATACAATAAAGTTTTTGTACAATAATCACCTTAATAATCTAATACGAAAATATCTCTTTAAAAAATGGTAAGAAATTTAACCTAAACGTCCTAAGAAGAAAGTAAATAGAACTATGATAATAATACAGTTAGCAATACGGTAGCCATCATTGCCTCTCGAATAAAATTAGAAACTAAATAAAGGAATACTACCGACGATGTTTCGTTAAGTCTAATTAGTTCAACTTCAGGTAAGGTTTTTTAAAATAACTATCTTTTTTATCTACATATAAATCTTTTTTTTATTACTCTTTAAATCTATCATAACTACTGCAATATGTACATTTCGTAATTCTTTTGTTATCGTTTCTTTTTCTTTAAGTAGAGATCTAAATTATACCGAAAGAGGGGTCATATGAAAAGGGAATAGTACAAAATATCAATTTAAAACGTTTAAACAAAATTAGCTCTTGACAAGCTCTTGTTATTACAAAAAAATAAATAAATAAGAGAAAATCTGAGGTGTTCGGAGAACGAAGTTGAGTACTTCTACGATGATGTACTAACTTCCTGAGAAGTCTCACATTCCTTTACCTCTTTGGTGACCACTAATTCAAATTGATCCTGTTCTGCAGGTTTTTGCACCCAGTGGCCGTAGCCGGCTTTGCTGAACGCTTCGAACAATCTTTCCTTGGCAACCTGTTTTTTTTTAGTATTTTTTTGTGAAAAAGAATTATGGAATTATAAATCTTGTGCATTGAAATAAAGATAAATTGTGAATATAGACGTAAAAGACATTGCAATCGATCTTGGCACTTATCTGCCTTTGTTCTACAAGCAAAAAATCTAAATATTTATGATCTATGTTTGTCATTTCAAATCACGATATACACATTTATGAGCATCATATGAGCTAGAAAGAAATAAATAATTCATATGATGAATGTGCATTGTAATACAATTTAAAATAAATATGTTTTTCATTACAAATGTGAATCTATTACATTTAGTACTGGGCACTGTCGGTATTTTTTTTCGGACCAACCATCGACAGTACTATCGCTAATATTGTGGGTACTACTGAAAGCTATCGACAATTTTCGATAGTACTATCACTAGTCTTCGATTGTAGTGTCGATAGTTCTCCACGTATCGATGGTAATATCGATAGCACAATTGTAAATATTCTCTGAAGAGATTTTCATTATTTTAATGAAAATCTCTTCAGAGATACTCATGTGCCGATACTCATGTGTTGTTTAACAAAATCTATAGTTTCTCAAGTTTAAATTTATGTAATTAGTGTAATATCACATAATTGTTTCATTACAAAAGTAATTGAATCAAAGAAAAGATTTCTTATACAATAATTCTTATAATTACATCGATAAAAATGAATAAAATAAATTAGAGAAATGTGTGAGCTGCTGCAAATAATTCTTTTTAAAGTGTGGTCCAAATTACGCGAAGCAAACACCTGGAAGCAGCTGTGATCTGCGACCAAAGACCGAGTGATCAGGAGTGGAAAGGAGTGAATGCAGTTTAAGAGCCAGTTTAGAACCAACGACAACATTTAATACGACAAATTAAACGTTTTCATATAATAACCCATCGGAAACAACCCAAACGCCGACACGGCGAGACAACCACATGCAATTGTTTTTTCTTCTCTAGATGTGACAAAGTTAGCAAACAATTCTTCTTGGCATTCTTCTAAGACTCCTCAAGCAGATCGGTGAATTCCGCTATAGGAATAAAGTTTTAGAGACCCGTTGGTTGGTAGCAAGTACAAATTGTGTAATTTGTATATGGATTGTGTACCATACAAAATGTAAAATAGATAGAGAGATTAGAAGCAGTAGAACCCGCAGGGATCAACCCATTGAAATAGGGAGCCAACGACTTCCTCGTCAGCATTCGTTACTGGATCGACGTGCTTTCCCATGAAAGCCATAATTTTCTCCTCTTCCACTTGAAGCATTTTTTTTAAATCCCGTAATATCCATAGGTATCATTTTTCTCTTTCTTGATATACTTTTTTATTTGATGAGGAAGATTGCCTGAAGAAATTGTGAAGAAATCAAAAACCTAATAAAAATGTAGAAACAGTTTTGTATACAACATTTAATTCTGAGCAACTTTACACCCTACAGTTTTTGTCGTAAAATGAATAGGGGAGCAGGAAATCTCATAAAACTAAATTACATGTTAACCCCCTACATTCGCACCTGTCAACAGCCAGTATGAAGCCGCTAATCATAATTAAATTGATATTGGTAGTACTTTCTAACAACTCAGTTGACTATGAAGTACCAATTTCATTAGTATGGATGGCAATTGGTCATGTAACTGCCAAGATCGAAAGAATAGACTACTATACGTGCACCATCCTTGTATTCTACCCACCTTGTACTTAGAAGGTATTTCTTTTGCGTCGCTGTAACATTCGATATCCTCTAAATTGAAGTCGCTAGCCGGTTGGAGACCGCTCTTGCACAGTTCGACGAACTTCTGGGCGAACGCCTGCTTGCACACTCTCGATACGCCCTCTTCCGGCCTGCCGATGTCCGTCTTCACTATTTCGGCGTCCTCTTGGCCTACGGTCCAATTTACCGAGAAATTGGGCGCTTTGACCGTTTTCCTCGATTCGGTCGAAGTAACTGAGCAAATCGACGGTCTATTTAGCCTGTACGGCGGGGAGAGACCTTGCAGCGTATCGCCGATCCTACCACAGGTGGCTCTGTTGGTAGAAAAATAAATTAGTAAGATTATTCTAGATTCAATATACTTTTTTCTCCAGCCGGCTAGAAAGTTGTACTCATTTGAGGTAAAAGTGTTATTTTATCTCGTACGTAAGTGATATGATTATGATAAAATTGTATACGCCAGGTATGAGATTAGTACATCCGACACAGTCTGAATAGATATAGGGGATTAATTAAATAAATGGGACTGGCTGGGGAAAAAATTAGATTATAACCTCGTAAAAAAGTGCTCTTGTAGACTTTAGGCAATTACAAACCTCGTTTTCGGTTAGGTTTATAGTATTTGCCCGGAATCTGTAAGATACTATAGATACGATAGATATACTATTTTTGGAGATAGTATAGTAACAGTAATAGGTTCCTCCTAGACCCATAGACACTGTTTCGGCGGTTTAAATAAAAATTTCAAAATTTGACGTTAACCACGCGCACTCTGCTAACGAGTCACATCAAACAAACCCAGTGGCGCAGAATGGATAATCTACACATACAAGATCGTAGAAAATTATTTCCATGGGGTTGCGTTGAATCGCCATTTTGTAAGCGGGGTTATCAAATAATGTTTATTTACATTTCGAATTGTGTTTGATTTAGTTTTTTTTTTATTATTTTGTAGGACGGTGATTTATTTAAGAAAATGTTTTAGTCCCGCGTTTAGTATTCGTGTTTAGATTAATGTTCATGGATTGTGTAATTATGATCCTAATTTTATAATTTTATTTATAGTAATATGGTTATTTTAAGACACAGTTTTGCTTGTATTCCAAGCGGTATTTGTTTAATGTTATTTATAACACTATTTGAAACAAAATAAATGTGTTTGTTTTAAATGCAAAAGCCGGATATCAGAGTATGGGAAAATAGAGACTTGTTACAGCTTGATCAATGCATTACATGTACATGTATGAGTAATTATGAAGACATTTTTAGATAACTGAAAAAAATGTGTAATAACAACAAAAAATGAAAATCCAAAATGCCAAGCTTCAATTATGTTACATTTTACTAGATTATCAGGTCTTTAAAATTTACATGTATTATATGCACCAGGCATAAATTGAAAGTATTTTATGAAAATAGTTTGATAACCCCATTTACAAAATGACCACATAAGTGTAAGGTCACGAAATTTGGTTGCAAGAGATCAGAGGTGCCAATAGAGAATTTCTTATATGGATATTGGCCGCATTCAGCGGACGCAACTGTTGTGGAATAGTTATGAGAACGACTGTTAGATGCTTATTCTACCTTCCGCAGATGATGCATTCAAAAATGTCGCAGAAAAAAACATTTTTGGATACATTTAAAAAAAAAAAAATGCTGCCGCATGATCTCAAGCAAACAACAAAAAAAAACTATTTAATCACCTTTTTGTAAATTTCAAGTTAATAAAGTTATGGAGTGTTACCTTTTGTTTGAAAGATGCAGTACACATTTATCTTACATTTATATCACTAGACTAATATTTATAGGTTATTAATGCAGACGACACGTTGTCTATATTGAAAAGAACGACACTATCGTAATTCCTAAAAAAGTTGGGATTTAAGTTTTAAACGGATGAAACGAAGTCGAACAACGGGGCCGCTTGAGAAAGGGATTGTCCCCTTCTTTCTGCCCGTTATCACTGTATGCAAGTAGACAACATTTATGCACATAACATAAGTAGTTATTCCGTTAATAAGTTTTTTAATAGCCTAAGTTTGCCCCTTCTCTAAATTTTTCCTTAACGATGCCGATGAAGTCCAAATAGTATTTTAATGGAACGACAAAATATTGTGTTGTGGAGGCGGCGTACTTAACCAATATTCGTGTAGATGGTAGAAAGATATGTAGATGAATCTTAGATCAACGTAGGCCATACAAAACAAAAGATATACAGTTCTTACTACAAACAAATGCAGAAGGGGTTACAACGGGACCGAGGCATTCTGCTGAAAAAAGAAAACGTTTAATTGTGTTGCATATTATTATTAGTGTATTATTTTATCACGTCATAACATAAGCATAACATATTCCAAATAAAATACATATAATTTTATTCGATACTATATTTGCTACCACTATAACATTTTGATAACCAAACTTTACATTTACGACGCCATCAATTTACAATTTGAATTCGCCGCTACCTTCCAATCGGAAAAATTTCTTTAGTGCAATAGGGACGGCGACCGTACCGCCAACTACTGCATTCTGATTCAACTGTAAAACTAACCTGTACAAGTGCTGTTCGTTAAATAAGCTCCCTAAAGCAATCGTTTCCAGATAGATGGGATCGATAAAGTGCGCCAGCAGAGCGCCTTGTAGACCCAACACGTTCCAACGGGCTATCTTATCGGAGCAAGACATCGTAAGCAATCTCTCTCCCTAATTAGAAGTAGGAATTGATTATTTTATATGCTTTCTAGATTTTCATAAGGTCTTTACTTACTTGAATAACACCGTCCCACGTCTGAATCGGGGCCATGTTCTTTACTGGGATTGTACCTTCACCGGACTCGACTTTAACGCGCAACCGACCTCTGGAGCTCTTGTTCGGGTGCCTATCGACGAAGTTTGCATCGGCCGGACCGAACAGTCTGGCATCGCCGCATGGCGCTGTATTGATAAAGAGATGGAAGTCGATGCCAGGCTTGAGCCTATAACCGCGTTCGTTTTGTTTCGGTTCGAAAATTGACTTATCAGCTTGATCTAGAAACGGAGGAAATTTAAAAAAAATCAAAAACGAATATTGTCAAAGTGCAACTTGCCAGGGTTCGCGAGCATCAACAACTGGTCGAATAGGAACAACTGGAGACACCTCCTGGAAACGATCTCTGCGTGCATATCGTTTAAGTTTGCTCCGCTCATGCTCAACCATTCGCCAGAGACGCATTTCGTACCAGTCGCCACAGATATCACTTCCAGCTGCGCGTCCCTGTTCATAACTATTCCAGCCAGTACCTTTCTTCGATTGTGGAACGCGTCGTTCGCCATCAGTGACGAAAATTTCTCCGTAACTAACCTATCGTTGGACGTCGGAAAGCAAAGAAATTAAAAAACGTAATACTGCACTATGGCAGAATAGTGTTACCGACACAAAATACGAAAAAAATACAAGTTGCAAAGAACCGAGGTCCCGTGTTAGACTTTTATCTAGGATTACCAAATACATTTTACCCATCCTTGGAAAATTGCTTTTAAAAATCTGAACGCAACGATATTTTTATATTTAGTTTTATCTTCAAAACTAAACTAACATACCGTAAAATGGAATTTACTAAAATTGTGTAAGTACCTTAAAGCCAGTGGCGGGTCGTGATTAAAATACAAACTGGTGGTATTGGCAGAAAAGCAAAATATATATCTTCCCTTAGATAAATTTGAACTCAAGTTTGGGACATTGCTAATCGCGATTAAACAACTTTAAACATCAATTAAATTAATTCGTCAAATGTCACTTTAATATCTCTTAATATTAACAATAAAAAAGTAAAATACCAAAGAAATTGTTATTTGAAAATTTAGCAAGAATTTATATCGTCATCCATATTTGTACTCTCTAGAGTTAT